>JAHLJT010002630.1:66294556-66560375 GCA_031308135.1 Acheta domesticus
TTACAATATTTTAGTGAATACTTACTGTCATGGGGGTTTTAACATATCTTTCGGATATCGTGAGCGTATTCTCTTGGGATTGTTTAATGTTTTTCCCATTGCGAATTTTATACTGCAAGGAGAGGACGGAAGAAGTGTAAAGAATTTATCACAGTTCTTTCTCATATGTTCTTTCGATTAAGGGCTCTATTTCAAGTTCTCTTTGAATTTGTGTGTTCGAGATGAACCAAGGAGACTTTGCACATTTTCTTAAAAATTTATTCAGTATTATCTGAAGTTTTTCAATGTTGCTTTTAGCTGTGTTATTCCAGACTGGACAGGCATATGCAAGCGATAACCTAATAATAGGTTTAAATATTAAAATAGCACATTCCAAATTTAAGGCTGAACGGAAGTTAATTAATGGATACAGTTTCGATATTTTAGCATATGTTGCATTGGTTATTACTTCAAGTTATTGTTATTGTTATTATTCAAGTTAGTTGCATTGGTTATTACTTCTTTTTCCAAGTTAACCTGCTGTCAATGTTGACCCCAAGATATTTTACTGGTGTATCGGATGATGGGATTATTTACTACTAGTGAGCGAGGTAACTTTGGTTTACAAAGAGTAAAGATTTTGGCCTTTTTTTTGGTTGGGTTTATTTTTATTCTCCACTGTTCAACCCACTTTAGAAAGCATGAGATATCTGCCTCGAGGTTATCCTTTGCTACATTTATATCGGCATGAATTGTGTATACTGCTGTGTCGTCTGCAAATAATGCAAGAATTGATTCTCCTAATTTGGAAATGTCTGAAAAATAAACATTGAAGAGGAGCGGCGATAGTGCGGAACCTTGAGGTACCCCTGCTCTTATTGTTCTAGTTTGCGCAGTTTACTTTAACTCTGTACGTTCGGTCTATAATAAAACTATTTATAATGTCCTGCAAACAGAAAGGTATTCCCAGATGTTTCAGGTAATACATTTTAGGAGTTGGTTCAAAGAGATGCTGCTGCAGAAAGATAATAAAAGATGAGCAATGTGTATTTTAATAAAAACCAGTTTATTCAAGAAAATGGTTTACCTATTTATTTAAGAGAGAGGTGTAAAAAATTTGATAGGAGGATAGCGAGGTACTGGTTAGGGAATGGAATTAGAGCTAGCATTGGAATAGTGATGAGAAAAAATATACGTTCTGTGATGGAAAAGAATGACAGGGCTTACAGTGCTGTAAAATTTATTAGGACGGAAGTATATGAAAAATGTGAAATGTACAGGATACCTGGATGAAATGTAACAATTAGAAAAGAGCATAGGATAGACTTAAATTGTGTTAAATATGATAGAGCAGGAAGAAATGAGGGGTGATGGTGAAAATATTGATTGATAGGAATAACTTCGAGATAATTGTGATGAGGTCGTAAGGAATAGAGTTATAAAGTGAGATCTAGAAGGCATACTGCGTATGTATTTCAAGGGACGTATGTATTTCTATCGTGTGCATTACACAATTGTTTGTAATGATACGATAGAGAGGACAGGTCACACTAAATGAAGTATGTATACAGTAGCAAAATCCACTAATGTATTTTTATATAACGTAAAATAAACGCGTACGTCTGCTGTAAAAATCAAATTGACCTATATAAATATCTATAAATATCTTTTCTTTCTATATAATTTTTAGGTCTGAAATTCTTCAAGATCTTTCCTTATTGCATCCTCAACAAAATATTGGACAGTTCACTATAAGTGAAAATGCTTTCACTCACATTGAAAAGGTGAGTATCTCTGTATTTCCATATAGTTATCGTATTTTGGAATATTATGTTATGGTTTCAAATCTAATTTTTATTTCAAATGTGACCTCATCTCAAACAAATCATTGCTATTTCCTTATTTTCTAACCTACCATACATTGATTATTCACTGTATGCAAATAATATTTTTGTTCCTAAATAATGGATGTTGAAATTATTATATAACATGCACTTCATACAATTTTTCTTGCCATTTTCTGATAAAATAATCGACGTTGTGAAAGAAATAAAGTAAAATTCGAAACATGATACTTTGTAAATGATTGCTATCTCTAAAAGTAAGTTTTACAAATAGTTTTATACTTGAATTAAATGACAAACATTACAAACCTAAAGACTATGATGACCGTTGGAATATGATGAAATTATCACGGAGAAAGAAAAAGAAAGTCATCTTTCATTAAACATGTAGAATATATTTTTTTAAACTATTCACATATGTATATCGCATTTAAATTTCGAAGAATTTCTTCTTTTTTAAAACCTGTGTCACACAATCGTTACGTTGTCGCACAAGTAACGCGCGTCGTAGATTAACACAGTTTCTTATGGCGAACGGCCTAAGCACTTTCGCATAAGATAAACTTATTCTATAACGCGCATACCTTAATGTGCGGCAATCCAAGGCTCGTAAGCAAGGGCCCTTAGTGTTCACCTAAGTAAGTTGAACAACATTACTTTGTAGCTATTTAGCCGTGAGACACTAGTGCATATAATTTTGCCCCGACAATGTTGCACGTAAAACATTTATAAAATTAATTTAAAAGAGACTAGTGGTGCTACAGAATGGCACAGAGTTTCCCGTATTAGTTTTCTGTTTCGTTTGGTCTCGGCTAGATATTCGGACTTGCCAATACTCTTGACAGCTGTCATCTATTGCAGCCCAAACTACATTTTTCGACATTTTCTTAAGTTTTTATTTTTTCAATTGTAGAACAAAACTATATTGAGAACAAAATTATATTGAGAATATAAAAAAACAATTAAACCCTGCCCTAAATGGCAATTTTCGTTGAAAAATTTGGAGCCGTTTCAAGAAAATGGCGTTTAAGCGCTACTGTAAATGCGAAACTTGAAGCACTTTCTTACAGAAAAGTTTTCGAAAAACTTCATTTGAAGCACTTACACTCACAAATTGAATAGTGTTTACAAATTGCTGGAAATATGCATTTTAACCGTATGAGAGAACTTTCAAAACAATTACATTTTTGAAAAAACAAAAAGTACCCCAAAATTAACTTTACAGCATATTAAAAAGTGCAATTAGCACTATCCGTTCAAAAAGTTTGAACAAAAAATTTAAAAACATTTTTGAGAAAATGGCGTTTGAGCGTTTCTGACAATGCGCAAATTTGAGCTAGTTTTCACAGAAAACTATTCAATTTTCGACAAACGTTATTAGACATTATTTAAAGCACTTGTACTCATTAATATAATAATATGAACAAATCGCCGCTAATGTAAATATTAACAACGTGAGAGACTAGTCAAAAAAACTACACTTTTGCAATTTTTGAAAAACATAAGAAAACAGCAATATGGTGTTCATGTCATCTCATGCAGCACATTTAGCATTATCTTTACCAAAAGTTTAAAGAAATAAATTTGGAGCCGTTTTTGAGATAATTTGCTTTTTGTAATTTTAAAAATTTCAAATATTGCGTGCAATATTGCGCAAAAACTAGTTAAATTTTCAAAAAAATGTACATGAATTTGATGAAAGAACTCACTTTTGACAAATTTTATTTGAAGGAAAAATCTCTATCTTCAATTTTGTAGTTCTAGGAAGACGCCGAAAAAATTTCAAACTTTGGCAATTTTCGAAAATTCTGAGTTGACCGTGAAAATGGGACCTACGCCACTTTAATAAGTGTATTTTACTCTATTCTCACAATAAATTTAAGGAAAAAATTTGGAGCCGTTTTTGAGAAAATTTTGAAAATGTCCGTGGGCTTCATGTAAAGTACCCTCAAATTTTGAGGAAAGTTTTTCAAAATCGAGGCGCCACGAGCGAACGCAGATCGACCATGGAATATCCATTTTGGAAGAAATCGCACGTATGGTTTACGCGTTAGTGTTGTTCACAGACGGACAGATGTTTTGAAAAGACCCACTTTTTCGGTATCAAGGGACCCCAAAAGGTGTATTTCCGTTGAAATCTCGAAATCGATTTTCCGCAGCATTACATAACTTTCCCCCTTACTAAATATATTACTCCGTATATACGTACGTATACGGGAAAGTAAAAATACGAATTAAAAATAATACTATTCTCTTAAATAATTCTGATTTTGTATTTTAAAGACTCGTGATTTTTTCACTCTCTAAATGTTCCAGTTTGCAATACCTTACTACGCCTGCACTGATCCTTCTGGATGGAGGTGTGCCGACGAAGCTTCCACGTTCCTAGTTGACACCGGAACCTGCACCACTTTGAATGCCTTACCGGGCCACGTGAGCTTCAGGAAAAATACGTAAGAACAACCGAACAAAAATGCTTTTAGTGTTGTAACCAAAACATACAACCAAATAAACACAGTTTTTTTATTCAATGTCAAGTCAGGATAGGTATGGAAATACCCGAGTTATATACAATTTTCCAGAAGCCAAGAGACAGTACCGTAGACAAAGCAATTTTCACAGTAAAACCTGAAGATGTCCCAAATGCTCTTGCAGCACAAGTCACCGTATTCCGGAATCCAAAAGTCCGTAGTAACTGTAGTCCGTAGTCCACTGTTGTCCGCCGTAACATTCACTTCACTCGTTGACTCGGTCGTACGCTCTGCTCAGCTGATTACCACTGCCGGCTTCTCCAGCCGCGGCCTCATTACTCCCCGCTGGGGCTGAAGGTCCGCCGGCCAGCCGATTTGTAAGGGTTGGGGCGCGTTCTGGCGCGCCCACCGGAGCGTGACAGCGGCGGCCCTTGTTCGGGGCCGGCGCGCCCTCTCGGACGGCGGAGGTACTGCCTCCCGGCCGCGTCCCTGCGGCGCTCCTTTTAACGGACGCGGGCGACCACCACATGTAGAGTAACTAGTTTATGAATATTTTATTAACTTGATTAAAGACAATATATTTGAAAATAATGATGTGGGGTGGTGGTGGTAATTATGATTACAGTGCCGAACTAGGTCCCCAAGCATCCTCATTATTTCACACCAACAATACATTCGTCCTTACATAAATCAAATACATTCATCCTAAACATAGTTTGATTTGGAAGGAATCTTGCAATAATCGTTACGGTATTTGAAGAGATGGCAAAATATTACCAGAGACAACGAAATATTGAGAACTGATTATGGATGTGAGCAGATATATAATGCCCCGATTTAGCTTTACATATATATCTCTCTTAATATGGCATCATAAGAATTGATGTAGTATCTCAACGAGTCAGTATAGTTTTCCAATATTTGATAAAAAATGAAAATATAAATTGAAAAGGAAGGTGTTGTCTAACTATCCATATTTTTAATACTTAAGTTCTTTTTGATTGCGTAGCGATCATCCTCGAAAACATCTTAATTAAGTACCTATTAAAATATTCATGCCAAGATAATACCTTTTCTCTCAATTTATTATAAGGTATATACCTTACCAGCAATATTATTAACTGGAGACATAATAAATAAGTTTGCAGATAATTGCAATCAGTTCTACTGAATTTTGAAAGGTCATGTAACAACATGACATTTAGTTGTTACCTTAAAGTACTACTGGACTTATTCAACGAAGTGTTCAAAACGCTGTGTTTCCGAAAGTAGCATCTCCTTACTTATTGAAAACATTTATTTTGCATGAATGTTTCAGAAAAATGTATCAACGTATATTGATAATCATAGTCTGTTGAAATGTTCGCATACTCCTGTGATATAATTTTTAAAGAAACAAAGTAGGTATTGTTTCATTTTTTAACATAAAAATATCCAGAAAAGGACACAAGGGTGGATTTTATTTCATTAATTTACTTTCCTAATAGACTGAAATTAAAATATATTTCTCGCTATTTCTTGAAGTTTTCACAGGAGCCGCAATTACTTTGAAGTGGTTAACGGAACAACAAATTGGTCACCGGATTATGGGTATTCGGAAACAAATGGGAAATATTACCCAGAAAAAGTCCGTGGTTTTGGACCCATGTATGCCCAGTATGTTATGGTAGACATTGCTGTCTTTCCTGAAAACGTCACTTCACGTTATGTAGAGGTGAGATCGGCAGAGTTCAATTATTTTATTACTTACCTTCATTTAATTTGTAAATCAGTTGCTTATTAAACAATAAAAATAGCACATCAATTAGCAACTAGTGCCATTATGCAGCAAAAAGTTCATGGAACTCGGATTGGGCAATCTATAAAAACACAAATAAAACAACTTTTCCCGGTATTTGCGATTGCGCAACAATTCAGTTTGGCCTTCTATACGTACTTCATGTTACACACAAAGGACAAGTAAAACATTGAAATTCATCAGAATTAATGTCGTATTTTTCCTGCAATCTTGAGTAAGTAACGAATGGGCTAAGACATTTCCGCAGCCTGTACTATTGTACTCAATAGTTTCGGCCACACAGCAACGCTAAATCATAGAGATTTTTTAAATAAATTTCAATTATCGTCACAGTCTGTGTCGCATTTGAATATTATTTAATCACCAGCAATTATTCTACACCTAAAACACTTTTTTATGCTTTTTGTCTTTGGTAAATGTAAGCAGACTTTCAATTTCAAAACACTGTTAGCATAAGTTGATTTGCTACTACGGAACATTTCTCGACAAATTGATCGATTATGAATTCAATGTTAGTAAAGCGTTTCTCAAAACATAAAAAAATTTCCATTTCATGGGACAAAACTAGCTGATGTATTTTTACATACAAAATGGCTGACTCTGAATAACAAGAACATGAAGTGAAGAACATGATTTGTGGCAACAACACCGAAATATTTGTTGGGAACTCTTGATCTTGAATCTAAATTTAGAATCTGGGTTTTAGAATGTATTTCAACGTCAAGTACTACCATATGTTTTATACTCATTTGCATTAATTCGAAATCCGAAACAACCTATGTACTATGGTAAATTAATCGCGTAAAACTTGCTCTTAAGAGACCAAATTTATTTTCACGAAACAAGGCGTAAATATTTATTACATTATTATAATATAACACATATTATTATAAGTATAATTATTACATTTTAAGGGAGTAAATAACTATTAAATTCTACCAAAATGCTGAATGTTCTATACTTACTTCTACTTTGTCATATCCATCCCTCCTTCAATATGTTTCGTGTCAGGTGAGACTACATAGTCCAGCAGATGTACCAGGCCCAAACCACGTGAGGCTGACTGTGGAAGGGGACGTCAAGTTTGACTTTGTTCTCGAGCCATTCGTCGTGAGGACCGATCCTGGTATTAGGGAATGGTACACCCCGGAACAACGTCAGTGTTACTTCGCGGACGAGAAGTATCTCCGATTCTTTCAGTTGTACACGCAAAAGAACTGCGAGTTGGAGTGCCTATCTAACGTGACATTGGAGTTGTGTGGGTGTGTTCCTTTCTATTTCCCGCGTAAGTACTACTCTGCAGCTTTTTTAAACTCTTCCATTTAAGTTGATGTGTTTGCTGATTGACCCAAATAGTATAATGTACAAGAGAGATGAAAAGGCCCAATTGATCACATGAATCTCTTAAACACACAGCATTCGAAACTATGAGGATCGATCAGAATGTAAAGATCTACATTTTTCTTAGACAGTTATAGATGTTATAGGTGTTACCCCTTCAAAGTTTCGTATTTATAGCGTTAGAATATGAAGTTCGAAGTCACTCCTACAGATGGCTGTTCCTTCATGAACTATTAAAATCGCGGGTGTAGGCGACGAGCGTTACAAACAGCGTGCCATGATTGAGTTCCTTGTTGCGGAGAAGAAAACTCTTGTGAGAGCTTGTGTGCAATGTAAGGCACCTCTTCTGTCAGCAGGAGTATCATTGGATGTTTGGGTAAATGAGGTAGAGTTTGGAAGAACGAAGAATGCAATCTCCATGATTTCCCGCACTCCAGGCATCCCGCAACAGGGTCGAGTTCTAACGTGCTTGTTACGTCCCAATTTAAAACTATTTATTGAATTTTTTATTTCCTTGCACCCAGGGGACTCTTGTAGCACAATTCTTTATACTCAATTATTTGAACAACCAGTGTAGTGTGTTGAAAAATATGTGAGTTGAAATCGGTCGGAGTGGCGTCGTTCGGAGGAATGCAGTCCTTGCCTCGCCCAGCTGGACCCCTGCACCCCTGCTGGACCACCCTCCGCGCGTCCCGCCCCCGTGGGGGTGGCGACTGCGAACGTGCCGGAGGGTGTTATTCCAGGCGCATTTTTTTGGCAACTTCCTGTCCGAGTCCCTCCGGCTCCAAGGGCATGCGTGCGCGCTGCGTGCGTGCACAAGCTTCGCCATCTCCCCAACAGCGCTAGCCCTCAGACACACACGCAAATTGACACTAGCGCCCCTGTGTGCCATGAAAGGACAACATTTCGACCGACCAGTCTTCAAAAACTTTTCATCCGACGAGATCAAGGACTCTTGTGGCAACCTCCGCAGAGGTCAGACGTACTTTCGTATGCGGTGCAAAAATCTATTTTGCCTACCGCAATCTGTTGCAAGAAGCGGCTCTCTAGCATTTACTTACAATATGCGGTGCAACGCCTAGTTGCCTACTGCAATCTGCTAGAAGACGCTGCTCTGCACAACATTTTAATTTGGGGTCGCAACTCTGCGCCATCCCCGTCAACAATCTCCTGCTGCTGCAACATCTCTCGACCGACATCTGCTGCAAGAAACACCCACCAGAGCTCCAACGGATAAGTGACTACTTATTTCAAACTTCTTTCTGATGCATCAGAAATCTACTTGAGTGCACTCTTTTAATCTATTTAAATTTAACGCAAGAAAGGACTTTAATTTTTTGGCAACTTCTGACTTCAAGATTACCGTTTTTCAATTACTTTTGTTCATTTCTTTTTCATTACTTTTTTCACATCAATTTTTTATCTTACTGTTTTTTAATATTTTTTTTGTTTGTTTACTAACCTTTTAACTCAAATTTTTTAGTAATTAAATATTTGTTATTTTTTATTACAGCTAATGTTGTTCTTTTTTGCCCTATCATATTCCATCCATCTATGCAATACCGTACAGCTCAATTAATTTTATGTGTTATGTGTATCATTTAATTTACAGTCTGCTGGTCCTCCAAATACATAAATATAAAGCTATCAGAGATTCCTCCATATTCTACTTTTCTTTTTTATACTGCCAAATCACATTTTGCAGACGATACACGTAACATATTTGGTCCTCCGTTCGCGGATATTTATTTCCAGTTATTAGACAATACGTTGTATTGTATTGCATTTGGATGTGTTTGTAGGGCAAACAAAATTGTGTTCGTGTGTAGTGATAAGTGTTCATTATCACATAATTGTTATTACGCATCGTAACAGTGAATTGTGTCCGCAAGTCCCCCCTTGACGTGCAGGGCTATCGTGGCAAGACATTATTTTTGTTTTGGGTGATAGAAGGTTTTATTTTAACCTCTTATTTTTTTTGTAAATTTTAATAAATCAAAATGGGTCCAAAGAAAAATAGGCAGTTAGACCCCCACACAGGCCATGAAACCACTCAACAAGAGCATCAAAGAAACAATTTCAAAAAATTATTAATTTCCTCTATGAATGCATTGCGTGATTATGAAATTAAAGATAGGCTATCCTATAACGTGTTGATAGAAAAACAGGCTCGTCTCACTAATCTTTATGAACAATTTGCTCAAGTATCAATGCAATTTGAATTTTCTGATTCTGAGTTTAGGGAATACGAAAATATTGAGGACGAGTACGTCACTCTCTTAGCTCAGATTAAGATTATTCTCAGTGAGAACAATCATCACTCCGATCAAATTTCGGAGAATTCTGTTAACAACGAACAGCATGTGTGCTCATCTTTTGCAAATTCTCGAACACAACAATCAGTCAGGTTACCGGAAATCTCTATTCCTAAATTCAATGGAGATTTTGCGAATTGGACGAATTTCAAGGAAATCTTTACGGCCCTGATTATAAAAAATTCCACTATAGAAGATGTCGCAAGGTTTCATCACCTAAATACTGCTCTTGAAGGGGAACCTCTTTCATTGCTTCGTAGTCTACCGGCATCAGCCCTCAATTTTCAGGTAGCATGGAATCTGCTTTGTACTAGATATGATAACACCCGTTTGATAATATCTAGCTACCTGAAAAAGCTTCTAAAACCGCCTGAATTACAAGCAGGATCACCTCAGTCTTTAAGAGCTTTATTAGATCATTTTGTGACTAATTACAATGCGCTGAAGGTAATTCAAAATGAACTACCTCTTGATGAATTGCTCATTTCTCAGTTGTTGTTAGAGTCTCTAGACCTGGAAACTCTGCGTGAATGGGAAGGTTCATCTAACACTGATAAAATGCCCTCCCTTAACGATCTGACCACATTTCTTGAAAAAAGATGTAAAATCTTAGATCTAGTTAATATTAATAAAGTAAATGTCGAAGTACATCTAAAGCAAGGGTCATCCTCATCACGTCCCACTTCAAAACAGGGTACCAGTAATTGCGCTTGCTGTTCCGGCCCACATCCAATTTATTTATGTGCTGATTTCAACAAAATGAGCCCGCAGAAAAGGATAGCAGTAGTAACTGACAAGAAGTTATGTCGAAATTGTTTAAAACATTTTAGTCCTGGGCATACTTGTTCAAAGGGAACGTGTCGTCAGTGCGACAAACGTCATCATACGTTACTACATTTAGGTGATAAAATTTCCAGTAAGCCTCAAACGCAATCAAACGTGATGTCAGCGAATGCTAACGCGTGTTCAGACATGAACACCACGAGTTCCGCACCCTCAGCTGGAATCTCGGAACACATTGAAGCTCAGGTAAAGTCGCAGGATTCGTCTAAGATATCGTTTTGCACTTTGCCTGCAGTTCATACGTCACGATGCCTTCTCGCCACCGCAGCAGTGCAGATAAGGAAAAGGGACGGATCTTACGTGCAGTGCACGGCAATTATGGACTCCGGATCCAATTGTAATTTAATTACTGAATCTTTAGTTGAACGACTTCAACTCAATACTTTTGATGCATCTATAAATATCTGGGGCATAGCAGCTTCTCAGACACGATCTACTCGCGGGGTATCACTTGAAGTTGGCGCCAGCGCCACGAATTGGCGCACTAACTTAGGTGCTTACGTTATACCACAGATTAGTTCTCAACTACCAACGGTAGATTTAGATCCATCTTCGTGGAATATTCCGAGTAACATGACTCTGGCGGACCCGCATTTCGCTAATGCTAAGTCCATCGATTTATTGTTAGGTTCGGAAATATTTTACTCAATACTGGCTACTGGAAATGTTTCATTAGGACCTGAAAAACCCGTCATGCAGAACACCTTATTAGGCTGGTTAATAGCTGGTCGTCTACCGTGTTTGCAGGAATCAAAACAATCTAAGAGTCATTACTCGGCATTTATATCTTCTAATCACGAAGGTTTAGATGCGACACAGTTTGAATTAAGCAAGTTTTGTCAATTAGAGGAACTGCCCGCGGCTAAACATTCCTCTCCAAGAAATGAACATTGCAAAGATTTCTTTCGCGAATCTACCACTCGCGATCGTGACGGTAGATATATCATAAAACTCTCTCGCAAATTAAATGCACCGACTTTAGGCACAAATCAATCTCAGGCAAAACGGCGTTTCTTGTCATTGGAAACCAAACTTCAGAAAGATCCGGAACTCAAGCATAACTATATAGAGTTCATGAAAGAGTATGAAAACTTGGGTCATATGGTTGAAGTGACCTCCAACTCCATGGATAATTTTGGCTATTACATCCCTCACCATCCAACTCTGAAACCCTCTAGTTCAACCACGAAATTACGCGTAGTATATGTCGCTTCCAATTAATAAGTTAGCTCCCTTACCTATTTCATAAGATAGAATAGTTTTCTTTATCATTGGGACTTCACATTGTTCTTATTAAAATTCTCTATTTTATTTCTTTTTTACAAATGACACTCCTGTGTCGTGCCATTTGGGCGGGCAGTATGTTACGTCCCAATTTAAAACTATTTATTGAATTTTTTATTTCCTTGCACCCAGGGGACTCTTGTAGCACAATTCTTTATACTCAATTATTTGAACAACCAGTGTAGTGTGTTGAAAAATATGTGAGTTGAAATCGGTCGGAGTGGCGTCGTTCGGAGGAATGCAGTCCTTGCCTCGCCCAGCTGGACCCCTGCACCCCTGCTGGACCACCCTCCGCGCGTCCCGCCCCCGTGGGGGTGGCGACTGCGAACGTGCCGGAGGGTGTTATTCCAGGCGCATTTTTTTTGGCAACTTCCTGTCCGAGTCCCTCCGGCTCCAAGGGCATGCGTGCGCGCTGCGTGCGTGCACAAGCTTCGCCATCTCCCCAACAGCGCTAGCCCTCAGACACACACGCAAATTGACACTAGCGCCCCTGTGTGCCATGAAAGGACAACATTTCGACCGACCAGTCTTCAAAAACTTTTCATCCGACGAGATCAAGGACTCTTGTGGCAACCTCCGCAGAGGTCAGACGTACTTTCGTATGCGGTGCAAAAATCTATTTTGCCTACCGCAATCTGTTGCAAGAAGCGGCTCTCTAGCATTTACTTACAATATGCGGTGCAACGCCTAGTTGCCTACTGCAATCTGCTAGAAGACGCTGCTCTGCACAACATTTTAATTTGGGGTCGCAACTCTGCGCCATCCCCGTCAACAATCTCCTGCTGCTGCAACATCTCTCGACCGACATCTGCTGCAAGAAACACCCACCAGAGCTCCAACGGATAAGTGACTACTTATTTCAAACTTCTTTCTGATGCATCAGAAATCTACTTGAGTGCACTCTTTTAATCTATTTAAATTTAACGCAAGAAAGGACTTTAATTTTTTGGCAACTTCTGACTTCAAGATTACCGTTTTTCAATTACTTTTGTTCATTTCTTTTTCATTACTTTTTTCACATCAATTTTTTATCTTACTGTTTTTTAATATTTTTTTTGTTTGTTTACTAACCTTTTAACTCAAATTTTTTAGTAATTAAATATTTGTTATTTTTTATTACAGCTAATGTTGTTCTTTTTTGCCCTATCATATTCCATCCATCTATGCAATACCGTACAGCTCAATTAATTTTATGTGTTATGTGTATCATTTAATTTACAGTCTGCTGGTCCTCCAAATACATAAATATAAAGCTATCAGAGATTCCTCCATATTCTACTTTTCTTTTTTATACTGCCAAATCACATTTTGCAGACGATACACGTAACAGTGCTGATCCCTGTCTTTTGGGACACTGATGGTATCCATCAATTCAAATTCATACGTCAATATTCTGAATACCCTAAAGAAGCGTTTTCCGCGAGTTTGATTCCAGAACCACTGTGCACAGAGTTTGCTCTTGTACGATAATGCATACCTACACACAGGTGGCGCAACAAGAGAAGCAGTGAAGAAATTAGCTACGTCGTCAGGAAAAGACTTGGTATCGGCAAGGCATGTACGCCCACGTTTCATTCTGGCGCAAGGCTGTAAAAGTCGAGGGAAATTATGTGGAGAAATAGAGCAAATAGAGTAATCATGTATTAATACTGTGTGTAAATTTCGGGTTCTTCGAATAAATATTTTTCGAGAAAAAAATATAGAGCTCTACTTTCTGACCGACCCTCGTGATACAAATCTTTTCTGGCGTTTCGTCGAAATATAGTTGACCTCTCCCTAGAAAAAAAATGAGAAATCGATACAAATTAATAAATAAATATTTGTAATTAAATTAATAAATATTTTTATTTAGTTGCAGTGCATTATTGTCAATTAATAAATGTTAAAAATCAAATAAGAAAAAGTTATATCTATTGCTGTTTATATCATTTCTCTGAAAATGTCAAATTTATTTTGACAAAACATCAAAAAAGAAGAAAAAAACAATTGACTTCGAATGCGGAGTGTTTAATAGAGTCAATCTACAAGCCCTTTTCATTCCTCTTGGATATTTTCCATCTAAAGTTTAGAAAAAAGGTAGAATAATAACTTTATTTTTACTAGATTATATTAAAATTAGTATTTTTAGAAAGTAAAACGGAAACAAAATATTTTCCACCGCTGTAAAAATAACCTCATATTCTAGGGATAATTCTTACATTCTAAATAATAGAATTAATATTGCGACGCACAACTCTTATAAATAACAATGACAATATACTATATTGGAGCCCCATTTCCAACTTCTAACAACTAAATCCAATTTCCTACTGACCCTTTTTCAAAAAGTACGAAAGTTCCTTTCATCTATCATATGATGCGAGCTCTGAAAAACGAAAATATTATGTTATATTAAAAGCGATAAAAATGTCACATTTTTAAGCGTCGAAAAATACATTCCTCGGACCCCGTGACAACAATCTTTTGAATGCTGTTGGACTAATTTTTGAATAATACTTGAATTCTTATTTTTTTTCATAGAAATAGAAACTGTACAAATAATCTTTACAAGCGCTCGCCTTGTAAAAACTAAGAAATTTTTTAGCGAAATATTATTTTATTTAATCAACTGACACCTAATTTATGTCTAAGGTTTTAAAACTTCGCCTATTTGTCACAAAAATTTGTGGGCTTTGAGAGTACCCTTATTTTTAAAATTATTTTTTATTTCAAAATATAATTAATTACTATCATGTTATTGACAATAAAATATTATTAATTACTGCGACGTTAATGACAAAGATGAACATTTGATAACATGCATTATTATTATGAATATTTATTTTGACAGCCTTCCTTACATAATTTTTTTTTATTTTCTCCTTGAATTTTAAATGGTGAGTTCTAAATGACCGAGCTCTAATATTAACATAAATCATACTTTAACAAACTTATTTTTCAAAAAGGAAACCTTAACGGCAAAATCCGTCTGATCAAAAACCGCCTACTTTACGTAACGTCATTTTTGCTTATCTTCATCTAAAGTTTTAATAAATATAATTTGTTTACAAAAATGTCTAATACAATATCTCTTCACGTCAATTACACAATCTACATTAATCTTGCTTGGCTTAGCTTGTTTTTTTGTTTTTTTAATTTGTTGGGCCTTTGCAGCGCGTCCATGAGCCTCTTCTGGGGCATTGGACGCATGGAATAATCTTCCTTCATTCTCAGTCATCGTCGGTCGTAGTCAGTCATTGCCTTTTATCCCTTCGGTCAGAGGCTCAACCCAGTTAGATCCCAGGGTTCCCAGATGGTCACTCGACCAGAAACTTGCGAAGTCTCGAATTGCTTAACTTCCGTGACTTTACGGACCACAATTAAGGAGTTCCGGGAGCGTCTGGGCGCAGTATGACTCCGGCAAAGGAATAAAAAAAACGTAATATTCTCTATTATAAATATATTTTATGTTTTTTGCAGGTGATGTTTCATCTCCTGTGTGCCATGAAACTTACAACAAATGTCTAAGGAGAAGCCAGGGTAACTAAATTGCATTACTGTCACATATGCCAAATTTTAAATATTACAATTAGAGTAATTATGAACATGAATGGAATACGAGAAAGTTGATAGTATTAAAAATTAACTGAATAAAATTGTAATAAGCAATATTGATATAAAATGTGAAGAAACAGGTTTTACGACAATGACAGACTACAGAATTTTACGTTATAAACTAATAGTACATCAATGAACACTACTGATTCACACAACTAAGAAAAAGTGAATATTTTCAAAAAACGTGAAAACGAAAATGCTTAAATATTAAGATAACAATGATTTGCAGATCTGGTTATCAACGAGACCATTAGAGATCGATGTGATTGCTTAGCGTCCTGTTCCCAGTTGGAGTACGTAGCGCAAATAGCCAACTCGACATCGCAAGTGGACTTGGAAGGAACGTAAGTTAATTTTAATATTGGTTCAAATTTTCTCTGGATTACAGTAGTATCATCGCAAAAAATCGACAAACCGGAATTTTAAAATGATCTTTTCCAACCTACCTACTTTGGACGTCTGCTTAAGTTATTTTAAGAATTGTTTTCTATCTATTGGGATAGTTGTTTATTTTTCTATTTTGTCGTCCAGTTAACAGAGCCTGTTTCAATCGTCTTGTAGGTCAGAAGTCAACATTTACTTCGGAAGACGTTCGTACGTTGCATACACCCGAACTGAACTGTATGGAACGATAGATTTTATAGGTAGGTAAACTTGTATTAGTCTATTTTTTTAGTCTTTTAGGAATTTACGAAGAGCTTATTAAATTTGATAGATCTACACATTCCAAAACGTGAAATGCAATGGCTGTCATCGGATGTGAAATGGAATAGCTGTCATCGAAGACATGGCTGCGATTGGTGACATTAGTAGTTGCATCACGAATAAATTCTATGTAATATTACTTTGTACATTATTGGTTTTTTAGGGTACTGTAATGGCTAAAAAAAATATTTCTTTTTCGAAATACATATCACCACTTAGCAAAGATGTTTATAAAAGGGAGAATTTAGTAAGAAAATAAACATCAAATAGTACTAAGTAGTGAAGAATATAAACATCATACAATTCTCGGTTCTTTGATAGAAAAAAAAATCTGGCAAACCAATTTTGGTACAAAGCCACTATTCACTTCCTCGTGCCGCTTCAGCTTGCATATGTACACCCCTTTGTGGATGAGGAGGGGAAATGGGTGCGGAGTCAGGGGAAGTTGCCCTTGCCCGTAGGAGTATCGGGCTCCCCATGCGGTTTGGCGTGCCTGGTCTAGCGCATTGTCGATCCGGTAGTGGCTCTCACGTAAATGACACAATTAACGATGGAAGCCTATCCACTGTAACATACGTAATTTAGCACCGGGTAGCATAAAGACTAAAAGACTAAAGACTCTTTTAAAATTGTTTTTTTTCCTTTCAGCAAGTGTGGGCGGTTTGTTGAGTCTTTTCCTGGGCATGACCCTGCTGACTGTGGTGGAATTGGGCTTTTGGTTTCTTAAACTTTGCTGCAGCTGCTGTGGAAAGCTGACTTCCTCAGAGAAAAATATTACATCGGTCGACAAACTCTTCACATTATCAGAGAAGTAAGTAGAAGACACCAAGAAAGAGTTACATATAATAGGTCATTTGTTGTTGAGGGGTTTTGTTTCCTTTGCACTTTGCACTGGATCCCTTCTCGTGTCCTCCCTTTACACTTTGTACCTCCCGACCTACTTATTTTCTCTCTCTCTCCATTATTGTAATCCAATTGTCACAAAGCTTTATTTGCCCCACTTGCTTTGTAGGATGCACGCTGAAAGAAGCGACCCTATTCCAACTTGATAGACTGACGACATGTTTCCCACCGTCGACCCTTGTTTGCTCTCTCTCTCTTACTTACTCTCCACTAGAGAGCAATTCAAGTATGACTGACAAAGGAATGGTTAACTTTGTCATGTCGAAACCATACCTCATTTTCTTACTACTTAAAGTTAGTGTCAAAACAAGGTTGGATGAACGATTTTAGCTGCCAAAGTTTTCTGGAAGCATTTTTTAAAAATATAATAAACTTACGTGTTTTTTGTCATGTTTTGTCCATTTCAAATACGTGAATGTACATCCCTGGAACACGATACGTCTCAAGGTCGGCGGCGCGTCGGTTTGTATCCCAGCGCCTCACCCCAGTCGCCACGTGAATCGCTCCGCGGGCAAGAAACGAATGCTTTCCGCGCCTCAGGCCGAATGTTTACAAACGCTTTCAGTGGTGTCTTGCGAATGAGCACGACAATAATGTCCTCATCACACTCATTTCAAAATTAACACTTCATTCATTGTATGTTCTACAAAAATGTGAGTGAATAATGATCGAAATACATTTTTCTTGTTCCACGAACATATAATAAGAAGGTGATTCGCATAAATGAATTTCACATAATGGTTCTGTGATATGGCAGCTGTATTGTGCAAGTGTCACGGAGGATGCAGATCTTTCATCGTCATACTGAGCGACGTACCATGCATATGTAATGAGGTTCCTAACTCTTGAGGATGAAAATTGGTAAAGGATGAGTCATTGTAATGTTAAGATACTATTTATTTGGTATACGTAAAAATCTGCTCGCAGTGAAACTATTATTTTCTCTGTAAGTTTGCATCCGAGATTTCCGTTGTCGGAAGTTAGTATCTTTTACACTGCGGCCGTCCTAACAAGTCTCCCAATCGCTTCTGCCTTGGATATTTCGGGCTCTACTGTGGAACGCATTTCAGTCACCCCCAAAGGGGAGGGGGACCCCAACCCTTGGCCAACGGCGGGAGTGAGCCGAGGCGAGGCCGTTGTTTCACACTGCGCTGACGCATCCGTGCAAAGGGTTGCCCAATATCTTGACCAGTGTGCCAAACGAAAAATCATCGTTTTCATATTTTAAAAAAAAATGCTTTCAGACAACTTTTGAAGCTAAAAATGTACGAACAGACTTTAAATAGTATTTACTTCATGTGAAAAAATATCAGGTGCGCTTTCCACATGACAAAGTTTGTGAGTCTCCTTTCCTCCTTTTGCACCGCAGGATGTAGGCTGCAAGAAGAAAGTCCACTTCAGGGGTCCGTCACGGGGTAGGGAAACCTTCACACCTCCCACCACTTTCTCGTATAAACGCTGGTGGGGACGCCCGGGGACGCCTGACTGGGTCCGCCATATCCGGGCCCGGAAATTACGTACGACTACTGTGATCAACAGTACCCTCTAGCGACCATTTCTGACAACTACCGAAGAGAACGTAACTTCCTGTTTCTATGTTTTGAAATTTATGATTGTGGTGAACCGCTGGTGAACCGTTTCACGAAGAGTGGCTGTGCAAAACGAATGCCCTTTTGTGGATACCTTTGTTGAGAGGATCGGAGAGGATACCCTTTGTTTCGTCCCTGCAAAATGCCACGACAGAGGCGATGCCAAATCTGTTTGCTTTTCCCAGCGATGTTCAAAGGTAATTGTGTTTAACACGTGCTCGATATGTTAATCTTATATTTTTATAATATTATATTGTTCATGCTTTTATAATTATTATTATTAATATTATTAGTACGATAATTTTCACATTTTTATGAATGTATTTCTATTACCATCACTATATTTTTTGTGGAATAAATAGACGATATTATTGATAATTTTTTAAATATAACTTCAGGTGTATTAAGGGGCTGAAGGCAATTGAGAGGATCGGAGAGGATACCCTTTTCTTCCCTGCAAAATGCCACGACAGAGGCAGTGTTTGTTGCCAAATTGCTGCAAGGCCAAATCTGTTTGCTTTCCCCAACGATGTTTGAAAGGTTATTGTGTTTAACACATGTGCTCGATATGTTAATCTTACATTTTTATAAAATTAAATTATATTGTTCATGCTTTTATCATTATTAGTAGTAGTGGTAGTAGTAGTACGATAGAAATACATTCATAAAAATGTGAAAATTATTACCATCACTATATTTTTTTGTGGAATAAATAGAAGATGATGATAATATTATTGATAATTTTTTTAATATAACTTCAGGTGTATAAAGTAGCTGAAAGCAATTGGCGTCCTGATGGCTTCCTGTTCATGGCACACTGTAACTAGTGGTCGATATGTGTGCGTAGATCATTTTACACCACACATGATTAGTGCCTCTAGGAGAGTGCTGTGTAACGCAGTACCAACTCTCTTTTCTGATGTATGTCCTGAGGTACCTGACAGGATGCTCAGGGCATTCTTGCAGAGTGTACCAGAGGAGAGAGGTAAAGTATTCACTGTTTACAGTTATTGCACATTTGCTTTTAGGATGTTACGAGCACATTTTAATTTAACATAATTTTTTTGTCTCTAGACTTTTCCTTTCATTCAAGTGAACAGAGCTTGCAAACTTTGGGTTTGGACTGGACCAGGCTGTCTTCAGGTATTGTGAAATCCACCAAACAATGATGATTACATTCTTGTAATGGATGACATTACAATTTCTGAGCACAAAAATTGAATAAGCTGCTCAGAAATTCTGTGAAAAACATTTGTTGCATCTTGTAAACATTACTTGAAGCAAGTACCATTAAAATTGTATTAAATTCAATGAAATTAGCAAAACATACTTTAAAGATGACAGAAAGAAGTAAAAAGTGACTTGGTAGTAAAAATCGATGATAAATGCAAAAAAGGGCATATAAAAATGGGTCATTTCCTTTTGTTACAACAAGAGCTGGGAAGTTAATGCAATTGCAAGTTTTTTGTCAATGGTCATATTTCCCTGAAATTGTAAAATGTGTGTTTCATGGCAAAATATTGGAAATAAAATAAGAAATTATTTGCATATACTGCATACCTTGTGTTTTCAGAGCTTTTTGGCATATAAATGAATGTTTTTTCATATTGTTCGACTTCTTCGCTAAAATAACACAAAACCATAAATTTCCAAGAAAAAAATTTGTATTAATACAAAGCATGAACTTTCCTGTTGCTTCAAATATGTTAGTACAATGAGTAGATACTTTGTTTTTAATTTGCATATTCCCTGTCTCTGGGTGGCAAAAATATGTAATCTTGTTAAATATCTTTTTATGACCAAACATTTTTGGGGCATATTTGTATGCATATTTCAGGGCTAAGAGCTTGCATAAGCTTCCCAGTTCTAGTTATAACATAAAATGAATATCTATACTAAAAGGTACTGGTCTAAAGTGAAAAGATAAGGAATTACATTTCGTTCAAATCCACCCCCTAATAATTAGCCTACTCTGTTGATAGTGAACTCGGATACAGTGAATTCTCAGTTATAGTGAGCTTAAGTCATTGGTCTTGTTTCATTTAAATTACAAATAAGCATAAGCAAACCCTTACTTTGTGAATGCCTGCACAGGAAAACGGTTGTTGAATGGCACTGATGAACATAAACTAGTGTTATACAGAATAAACTTTGTATTATTGTTTGATAATTGTCCATCACGTTTAATAATTTAGATTTGTCATTTAAAAATGAAGAGAACTCAAGTTCTACAGCTGAAAGAAGCTTTTATTTATTTATTTTTAATGAGGTCCATTCACTAGCCAAATCAAACAAAAAGAAACTATCCTCATTATCTTCATGTATTTTTGAAGTATTTTAAGTATTTCTTTTTTAAATACACCTATTTTATGTATTTAAATACTGCCCAGCCCTGTCTACATTTTATTTGCAATGTATTACATATTCTTTTAAAATTATTCATGAAAGATTAGAAAGACATTTAGTTCAAATGTACATGGTTAATCTAATTTATAGTACTTACAGAATTCACTCCACAAAATATTATTAAAGTTTGTCTCCAGTTTTCCCTCTCATGTTGGATGGGGTTTTTACCAGAACTAAGCAATATTAAAACAAAAGGCACTGATCCACATTGGAATGTTTGAAACAATGCTCGGTAACTCGCAGATTTGTAAATGGTCAATTGTGTGAAAAAGATTAAAGAACTTGTTTTCAGCCACACAAATGTATAAAATTTGTTTACTGGCTAATCTGCAAGCTACAGTATTTGTCCATCCTAGTTATGCAAGAGAAGCATTCGATTAAGACATTATTTTACTACAAACTTTGGTGTGTATTGTAAGTCATAGTTGAACAGTATTAGTACATATTTATGTTAATATTATGTATATCATTCCATATAAATCTGAGCATGAATAAGAGCTTGCACTGTAACAAGTGGGCAAATACATAAGTATATATTTACTACATATCAATGTATTGACAGTATATGAATTCAATTTACACCTTTTGTATTTACAAATCTTAGTATGTTGATTCATTTCAGTGCTTTGAATCTTGGGCCAAAGGGTTTTGAGATTAATTGATAGGATCTTACTTATCTATGTTTGTATGTTATGACTAGAAAAGTTCAAGTCGATCACTCAATTGTATTTTCCTATGTTTAACTCTTACTGTTTGGTAACGGTGCATTTTATACATTTCACATTGCAACTCACTTTAGGCTTATTGCAATATCCATATATCTGTGTGTTTTTTAATTGTCATCACTGTATGCCAATGAATTATGCTATGTTTTTGCTGCTTTTTATAATTTCTTTTTGAATAGATTGTCAGGGTTTAAATATGTATGTAGGGAGCCAACAGAAAGTTGAATTAGTGATATTTCACAATTTTTGGATGTATGTGTTTTGTGCCTTTGTATTATGTCTTTGTATTATTCCATGTTTAATTTGAAAATAAATGTTAAAATGTGAAATCACTTTCGTTTATTTTGCATGTTTATCCTAGATTTCTTTCCCTGCCTTCAAATCCCTAAATAGTGTAACATTTATTTTGTTCTTAATTCATCTGCAAATCATATGTACTTATAAATAAATTCAAAAGTCAATATAATATTGGAAGTGAAACAAGAGCTGTACTCTCTTGACACCGGGGTCGTCTTCGCTACTCGTTTTGAGTGGGTGGTCGTGATTGGCTGATTCGTATTCCCGGCATATTTTTAAAGCTTCAACGCTATTGGGGCCCGCGAATGGCGGCGTCCCCCACTCTCTCTGTCGGTTCCCCCCACCAGGTCAAATAAGAGCTCGCCAATATACATTGAGTGCCGTCTCTGTTATATACTCTCTGGTCCACTTAGGCTAGCAACTTAATACCGGTTTCCGTTGTGTCCTATAATTTGGGATCCTTGTCTGCCTCGCGCTCTCCATCTCTCCCACTTTTCCCGATATCTCTGTATCCTCTTACGTCCAGATACTGCATCTGTATGAGTTGTGACAGAACTCCCTTCCCCACTGTTCCTTAGAATGCAGGCTACAAGAATCCAGCCTTCCTCCACGTGGTGGGGGGCCAACTGGTCCCCGCCCCCGCCGCCCCCGCCGTCGCCAAGGCCCCCTGCGCTGCCGCGCCGTTGGGGGTTCGCCGAGCGTCCGTCACCTCGCGGCCCCTCGCCAGCGAGAGAGCCCGGCCGTGCGCGCGCCCTGCGGCGCTCGTGGCGCATGCGCACTGTGGCCTGCGTCGGCGGTTTCCTCGAGGGCGCCTCCATCCCGGGGCTCGCCTACATGAAGTTCGGGGTGCACTGGCTGCAAAGGTGAGTGCGCACGTTGTCTTTGTTAATGACTGATGGACTCATCCGTGTTTCCGGGCGCGTCAACTTCACATAATTGATTACTCGTGATTCCGGAGGCGACAACTAAGGTAATTAGTCGTGAAAGTGAAATGTGTGTTCTGCTCGGGGGGTGGTGGTGATCTTGCTCAGTTGCATGTCGAAACCCGGCGCAGACCTACCGTCCGCTAGCGGGGTTTTCCACAACGATTACGATCCAATTTATTTTAAACAATATTCCACGAAAAAATACTACTAATAAAATAAATGAAAACTGACCATCATAATATAATACCAAATGTAATTTTAATGTACACAATTGAACTAAACATTTAGTAGACCGATTCTCAATAATTAATTAAGTGTCAATACTTGGTTTGTAAACTTATCTGTGATTGGTCAAGAACCTGTATCAAAATGAAAACTGTATCATGCAGCCATCAAATGGCAGCATTATGCAAGGGTGCGTGTGGCGCAGGTGCTTCTGGGCGTGCGCGCTGGCGCTGGCGCTGGCGCTGTGGGCGCTGCTGGCGGCGCCGCAGTGGACGCGCTGGCGCCGCGCGCCCGTCATCATCACCATGGAGACGGCGCCGCGCAGCGTCACCGCCCTGCCCTTCCCGGCCGCCACCGCCTGCACCTTCAGCGCCAACGTCAACGCCTCCTGGGACTTCACGCGCGCGCGCCGCCGCTTCCTCGGAGAGCGACCGCCGCCGCTCACGGACGACGAGTAAGCGCCCTCGCGAACGCTCTCAAACCTCACTTAGACTTCTGGGACTAATGACCTGAGCAGTCGACCGCCCGGAATCACTAACAATCAATAATTAATCATTGGCCGGAGTCAGTGGTGACCGCTTATACTTCGGTTTTTCTTTCTTGGCGCGTGAGGATACGTCATCAAAATGAAATATCTCACGGTATTTTGCGTCTTTCTTGGTTATGCCACTAGGAGTCGCATGATGGCGACTTTATAGAGCAGTGATGGCAAACATGCGACTCCTAGCGGCACAAGCGATAACGACGCGAAGTACCGTGAGATATTCCATTTCCCTTCTAAATTTACTTATTTAAGTATTCATTCACATAGACATTAATTTACTAATTTGTGCACTCATTCATTTAATTATCAGCTTTTCATTTATTCATTAACTCATTTTCTTATTCATGCATTAACTTGTTATTTCGTTAATTAACGTATTAATTTTTGCATTCCCTCTTTCCGATACAGGTAGGGGGTCGCAGTACTGTCTATTTGACCAAAATTTCGGTTGGCCGACGTCGGCGGGTGCAAACCAAACGAAACATCTTCGTCTGACACACTGGCGTATCCAAGGGGGGGATTCCCCCAAGAGGCCTAGTGTTCAGTGGCGTAGCGTGACTCACGCGTTTAGGGACGCTCAACAATAACGCGAACTCAAGACATCATGATTCTTAATGTTCTCTAGAATCTAGGTTATTGAAACAAATGTTACACTACTTCAACAGATTTATGTCAGGAGACTTCTTGAAAGCGAATTTTTGAAATAGCTCAGCTTTGGTTCTCATGAGTGATTGACAATGAGATCACTTGTGAATTTATATATTTCAAACCAAAATAAAATTTTATATATTTAAGTATGAATTCGACTTCTTAGCTATTAATTGAGAATAAGTAGGTAAGCACTATATCTACTGTTTGTGCCCATGACCAAGCACAGAATCACGAGTGAGAAAGAAAAATATTTCTCCGGCAGCCTCAAGTGTGTTGCGCTCGCGTGCACAAACGAGCAACTTGCTCTCATAACCCTTTTCTCATGTCAGCCGTATGCTGGCCGTACGTTAGCTTTTCGGTATTCGAGAATCGAGGGGCAGGGGTGAAGAGGGGAGGGGAGAACCTCGCCTCCTGCGCATGCATCATTCCTCGTCGTCGCGGCAGACGCTAAAAGTTTTTCAGCGTCCAAGCAATCAGAGGCCACCTTGTATAAACGCGCAGAATTCAATCATAGGAAATCACTCTAAAATTAATACAAAACGTGTTTCGGTCAATGTGTTTCACTTACTTGGAAGATTATCAACACAATATTTAGGCTTCTTTGATTAATATTTTACGTGGGGATGCTCAGCATCTTAGCGTCCCCTGACGCTACGCCACTGCTAGTGTTTTCATTTACCTTTCTTTATTTGGCAAAATTGATTTCAATATTTACTTATGTTCGAATTATATAATTATTAAAACAATATTGTATAGTATAATATCTACAATACATAAATAATATACAATATAATAACAATTGTTTATTATTTAACAAAAATATACGATGAGGGGAGGCATGCCCCCCCCAAAAAAATAAACGATCGGATGGATCCGCCCCTGGTCTGACAGCCGATGTTTTCGGACGCCATCGCAAGGGGTCGCGCGGGTGTACAATGACCATTTCCGTTTACCATTTCGTGTTTGAAAAATATCAACACATCAGACAACCTTATTGGACGTCGGCCGACCGAAATTGCTGCCTAAGTCGTCTTCATTGTGACCACCGCCTTACCGTTCATTCCTTATCTCCTTCAATATGATGAGGAACCGCAAAGGGTTTCTCTGAGATCAACAGCCATCGCTGAAGGAGTTACCGCACTTACAAAGTATAGATGTCCCGACCCTTTTCACAATTATATGGTAGCGGCGGGCAATGAAAATTAGTCTTTTAATACTAGTTTATCCAATTAGTTTCTAATGTTATGCTTTATTGCATGAGTACATGTTCTGAAAACGAGAGACGTCAGAAACGAGTTTTCAAATTTGTACGAATGCAATAAAGCAGCATTTTAAACGAGTTGCATACGCTATTTTTTGTATGACAGCAATATAAATGTATAAGAGAATCACACTTAATTTTTGAAACAACTTTGTAATGTCTCGGGTACTTGAAATTCGTGAGAGAAAACAAAGGTTGGCTGTTCCGTTTACCTCTACCTCCTCCCGATTCTCTCGCTGCGATTGGCTGAATGGGTGATGACGCAATCATTCTTGCCGTAAAACCTAATACTTCATCATTTGTGCCGCAAAATGCCCGATTATGAACGATTTATTGCAACAGAAATGGTCGTTTATAATGCTGAAATATAAAAAAAAAAATTACATTTTTCATATACTCATTTATTTACTTCCTAATTCATACATTTATTAATTTTTTACTCCTTCATTCTCTCATTATTTCTCTATTTCTGTTCCTCATTCTCGCACAATTTCATGTACTCATTCGCTCATTCATTTCATCACAATCTATCTTTCCACCTCATCCTCTTCCATCTCTTTCTTCGTGGCAGTTACGTTTTCCCTAGGGAATACTAATTTCTCATTCTGAGACCGAAATATTCATATTTAGCTCCTTATATTTGTCCCCCTATAAAGAGGAGAATGTTGATTTCTTTTGTGGCTTCCGTCTTAGGTCCCGCCTTTTGCAGAATCTTATGCAGTTATGTCCGAATTATGATTTAAGTGTCAGTCTGGAGAATCTGAACATCACACGCAATATTGTGGATATGGCGGAAGCGGTAAGTAGCAACACATTTTCTAAACGTCTTGTAATAAAATTAAAGATATAACTAAAAACACTGTTAATGCATTACCGGTTTACAAGATAAGTAGTCACAGTTATATCATCACAACCAAACATGCAATATTTGGTTGAAAACGATTATATTTATTAAGATTAACTTCCAAAAATATTGTTCTCTTCCGTTCTAATACAAATATTGCTTTGTCACCTACATGAATGTTCCTCTTCTTCTAAGAGAATTGTAATCTTGGTATAACTTACATTACCGCAATTAAACTTGCCTTTTTATTTCTAGAATAATTGTTGTCTCTATTTCTAATAAATATAAGTTATCGAAGATAATAACAAATTCCATATTTTCAGTTTGCAGTGAGAAATTTCTCGTACGAATACACCGATGGCAATTCTCCAGTACGAAAATATGGATTGCTTCCTTTGAGAGAAGGAATGTGTCACATTTTCAACTCACTGCCGGGGCACAGTCTTTATCCTCCTAAAACGTAAGATATCAGTCAACAAGAGACATAAACATTTGCTTTCATAAAGAAGTTAATACTCTGTTAAATGGTATTTCTATAAATCGCCAAATTATACTCGTACATGCATGAATGAAATGAATTAAACACATTAATTACTCACACTATAAAATACTGAAAAATGTTAGGACAACTCATAAAATATGTGCAAAAAGAAACAATGAAGTATTATAAATTAATAATTATTCAGTTACAATCTGGGGTCTGAGATGAAGTTTTCAAAACCATGGCTTTATGCCAGCATAAATATATACTAGATATAGTTAAGAACCTAATTGGACATTGAGCCAACCACAAACCACTGCACTTTTGTATTGCTTCATGGCTTATTTTGGTGATAAATCGTGTCAGCAGATATGACAGAGAAACATGATTTTCCTGATGCAAAAGACTGATGGGCAGGATTTACGATACTAAGCGAGTGATACATATCTCAATTAAGGTTTCACAGCATAAGGAACTACGTGGATCTGGGCGAGGTGACATCGTCGTGGACTCCTGACACCGGCTTCGATATTCCTGTCAGCGGTGACGTGTATCCGAAAAGACCCATTGGCTCCGGACCACACTTTGACTTTGAGATTCGCATCAACTTTACTCTTCTTGGGAGGTGGTGTTATGAGAGAAAGAGTTTGGTAGAGGTAAGAACGGAATCAGAAAGGATTTTCAGAGCAAGTCATTCTGAAATGAATTAAAGCAATATGATTATGTAACCTCGTTTCTGGCATGTAAAACACTTTAAATAAAATATTTGGGAACATTGTCATGGTCAGTATTACTTATTACTTAAAATAAAAATAGCTTTCAATGGCCTAGCTGGCCATCGTCATTTATCTGATATAGAACATAGAAAAAAACCTATTTAGTCCCGAACTAATTGGTAATTGACATTTTAATAAAACACCTTTTAAAAATTAGAGAAATTAGCGTATAAACGAAAAAAAGAAGAAAGAAAATGTTTTGTACTCAGCATCCGACAATAAGCCTTCAAAATGTGCCCTTACATTAAATAATGTTGGCGAAGACAATGCCTCTAATTCTTTTATTTGGAAATACTTCCGTTAACCATCCACTCCTTCAGTTGACCATCCGCTACTTTATTTGACCACCCATCCCGTTAGTCGACCATCCATTCCTTTAGTTGACCGTACATTCCTTCGGTTGACCATCCACTCTTCCAGTTGCTTTCTTATTTATTCCTTCAGTTATTCATTCATTGTCTTATTCATTAATTGATTTCTTCAGCTTCTCATTCATTTTTTTAATTTATTTATTTTCCACAGGCCAGCATAATTGCTTTACAGGGATTGTTTTCATTTAAACCAACTCAAACCACAAATCTTACAAAAATAAATAACCAACAGACAGTACAATTCAATCATCGAAGGAACAAGGGATAACATTCATATAATACATTCATTCTTTAATAAGTAGAATTAAGGGAAGCCCAACAGGTTCCTCATTATTGTTTATTATTTTTCAGATTTTGTTTGTTTGTTTATTATTGTTCAAATTCTGAAAGATTTATGGGGGTCAGCAAATTGGATTAAATATTTGTCATATGGGAATCTGTTTTTGATTCGAGAAGTTGTTGCTGATTGACCAAGGTTATAATAGTCAGTTGCTGGTATATTATGTAAATATGTGAAAAAAGAATGTGAACGTTTGAGCATTGTTTGGTGGATAGTTTCTGTTTTTAATTCTGAGTGTAATTGACTGTTTCTAATGAACCAGGGGGCGTTTACAGCTATACGAAGGATTTTGTTTTGGAAGGTTTGTATTTTCTTTATATTAGTTGCGGCAGTGTTGTACCATATCGGGCATGCATACATTATAATGGGAAGAACTATTGCTTTGTAAAGCACTAATGTACATTCTGTTTTGAGGGCGCTTTTTCTGTTAATTAATGGATATAAATTATGTAGTCTTCTGTTTGCTTGTATAATTTTGTCATTTATATAATTAGTCCATGTTAGTCTGGTATCCATTAATACACCGAGATATTTTATCGCTTTGTTTTTTGGTAACCAATCAAGTGTTTTATCAAATAGCTTTAGAGGTTTGGGTTTCGTGGTTATTGGACATAGTGTAAATATTTTTGCTAAACATTTATTGGGATTTAATTTTATTTTCCATTTATCTGCCCATAGTGTTACCTTGTTTAATTCATCTTGTAAATTTTCTATAGCAGTATTCAGGCATTTGTTGGAGGTTAATATTGCACTGTCATCGGCAAATAATGCTACTGTGGTGTTTTGAGTTGTTGGGAAGTCAGCTGTGAATATGTTGAACAAGGTTGCAGATAATGGGCTACCTTGTGGTACTCCTGCTGTGATTTCTTTTTGTAAAGAATAGGTGGAATTTATTCTTACAGAAAAAACTCTTTCTTTTAAGAAGCTTTGTATTATTTTCACTAGGTAATGGGGTAGGCCTGATTCTTGTAATTTAAATATCAAACCCTCGTGCCAAACTCTGTCGAAAGCTTGAGTTACGTCCAAGAAAACTGCTAGAGAATGCTTTTTTTGTTCAAAACTTTTGTATACTAGTTCAGTGATTCTTAAAAGTTGGTGTGTCGTTGAGTATTTTTCTTTAAATCCAAATTGGAAATGTGGTATGTATGATATTTCGTTTATGTATTTCAGAAGTCGTTTAAGTATTAATTTTTCTATTACTTTAGCTATTATAGGGATTAGGCTTATGGGTCTATAGTTTTCTGTATATGCTGAGTTTTTACCAGGTTTTGGTATTGGAATTATTATAGAATGTTTCCATTTTGTGGGATAGTACCCTATTCTTAACATTGAATTGAATATTGCAGTTAAGTAGCCTATAGTTTTCTTATTTAGTTTTTGTAAAATTATGGTAGGAATTTGGTCTATTCCAGCTGATTTTTTCTTAGGCAGGTGTTTAATTGTTTGGTATGTTTCATTTGGTGATATATATTTTACTGGATGTGGAACTGTTATTATTTCATTATTAATAATTTGGATTGTGTTGTTATTATTTGAAGTTGGATTTAGAGCAAAAGTTTCTTGAAAATGTTCCGCTTGTGTTGTTATTATTTGAAGTTGGATTTAGAGCAAAAGTTTCTTGAAAATGATCCGCTAATATTTCACACTTCTCTTTTGTTGTTGTAGCTTTTTTATCTAATTTCTTTAACTCAGGTATAATTGTTGGTTCTTTCAATATTTGTTTTGTAACCTGCCATAAGTTGTTGTCTTTAGGGTTTATTTTTTCAATGTGATTTTTATATTGTTGGATTCTGTGTTCATCTAGTGCTGTTTTTACTTGGCATGTTAGTTTGTTTAGCACTTTCTTTAAATCTGGGCTTCTGTATTGCTGCCATTGCCGTCGTATTCTGTGTTTCTTTTGAATTAATTTTTCGATGTTAACAGGTATGGTTTGTTGCATTAATTTAGGTTTATGATTAGGATTAGTATTTGCCTCTTTCGCTGCGTTTTGGATAATTTTAGTGAGGGTATCAACTGCAAAATCATTCTCTTCTTTGTTTTTCATGAATCGGTTTATGGGAAGGGCGTTATCAACATTTGTTTGGAATTTTATCCAATCTATGTTTTTTGTATTTATACTATGGGGCAATTCTGCTTTAATGTAGTACATATCTGAAGTGAGTATTACAGGACAGTGATCAGAGTCTAATTCAGGTAAAGAATGAGCATAGAGGGTATGAGTTAGGTTTTTAATGATGGCAATGTCTAAGATATCTGGTTGTGCGTTACGATTTTTCGGGTAGTGAGTAGGATTTGTTGGTGCTATGATTTGGAAGTTTAAATTTGTTGAAGCTTTTAGTAATTTTCTTCCATTTGGTGTGTTCACTTTGCAGCCCCAATTGATATGTTTGCTATTTAAATCACCCATTAAAATGGTAGGTTCTGAACTTTGTAATATTTGCTTTAATTCATTTATATTGATTTGTTTTTTAGGTGGTTTATATGCTGATATGATATTTAGATATTCATTTCCTAACGTTATTTTCACTGCAATCAGTTCAAGATCATTCAATTTTGAGATAGAAATTAATGACTGGTCCAGTTTCTTTTTGATTATGATGGCTACTCCTCCTGCTGCATGTTGACATATTCTGTCTTCTCTGTATCAGTTATATCCTGGTATTTTAAATGTTTGTCCTGGTACTAAGTGTGTTTCTGTTATGCATGCAATTGTTATTGAATGATTTTTTAGGAAGTGAATAAGTGTGTTTCTTTTATTTAATAATCCATTTGCATTCCAATTTAGAAGTGTTATAGATTTTAAGTTGGGCTGCTTATCCATTTCTTATTATATTTGATATTTGGTTTGACACTATGCTTTGAATTTGAGGAATTATTGTTGCTATTATTTGATTAACTATTGTTGGTAACATCTGCATCAATATTTGTGTTGTGTTTGATTGAATATTGTTTTGTGAAACTGTTTGAGCATATGTGGGTGTGGGTAAGTTTTGTCTGTTATTAAATGTCATTGGTGTGTGTAATGGATTGTGATTAATATGTGTTTGTTGTTGGTATGTTTGTGAGTTGGTTTTATTTTCATAAATATTTTGAGATTGTAGAGTTTGATATTGGTTATTGAGTTGAGATTGTTGTTGCATTTTCTTTCTTTTTGGGAAGTATTTGCATTGATCTGATGTAGCCATATGATTTCCTTTACATAGAGTACAGATTGGGGGTGGTGGGTTTGTTGATAATAATAGATCACAGTCTTTTGTCCAGTGGTTTTGTGTGCAGTATCCACACTTTGGGGCCATTGTGCAATAATTTTTTGTGTGTCCATGAATGAAACATTTTTTACATTGGGGTGGACCTTGGGGTTTTCTTCTTAATTCTACTTTCACAATACAGTGAAGTAATTTATCTAGTTTAAATATTTCTTTTCCTTCTATTGAATTTGCTAGTTCTAATGCAACTACCTTAAAGGGTATTTGTTCTCTGTTAGTTAGTCTAGTTACCTTTTTTATTGGATAATTTAGGCTTTCTAATTCATTAAAAATCTCTTCCTCAGTGAATATTAGGGGTACATTTTTTATTACAACTGATAAGTTTTTTTCTGATTGTATACAGTATGTGTAATAAGGCACATTATTTTCATCACAATATTTTCTAACTGTACGGTATTCAGTTACATTTTTTAGAAATATTTTTACCGAATCTCCTGTGGTTTTAAGTGTGAATCCATTTCCTATTAATTGTGTGAGATCTTTTGTTAGGAGTGTTATGTTTCCTGCATTTCTAATGCATATGGGAGGTATTTTTACATTTTCATTTTGTGGTTCTAAATTAATTACATTGTCATTTGGTTCTTCAATTGTTTCTAAGATTGAGTATTTATTTGTTAGAGTAAGGTCTTTTGTTGCACTATTATTTAGCATTCTACGCTTTGCGTCACTATAGTCACTTACTTTTGTGGATCCTCTTTTTTTTGTTATCTGCTGATGTGCACTTGTTGATTGTTGTTCACTGCTGTTTCTTCCTGAAGTATCTTCTGCATGGTGTTGGTATTCAGGCGTTTGTGTACGTTCCACAGGTGCTCGTGGGACATATTCTGCTGCTGCCCCCTCGTTGTTTGTTGCACCGGACAGAGAATGTTGAAGTTGTTGTTGTAGTATTTGGTTTTGTTGTTCTAATTTTTGAAGATGTTCTTGTAGCATATGATTTTGATGTAGTAGATGTTGGTATTGTTGCTGAATATCTACCATTTGGTTTTCATGTGTGAACTGCGAATTTGCAAGTGTTGCATACGAGTCACTTGTACTTTCATTGTTTAGTAGTTCTATGGAACTGCTGATATGTCCCCCTAGGGGGACATCTTCTGATAACATTTTAGATATTTCACTGTCTTGTTTAGTTGGATTGTTTATTCTATTACTTACTTTTTAGTTCTGTATTGTCACGAAACTGGAGATAACCTCACTTTAAGAATTTGTCTATGTGACGGTGCACTTGTCTTGATAATATAATTGTTCGTATTATAGTTTTGCCGCAATGCGGCAAAACGAGCGTGGTCTACGCCTATGCAGAAGAATTATCGATCGCACAAGCACTGATAAGACTTTGATTCAAGCACTGCTAACTGCACAAGCAACTCGGCTCTAGGTTACGTCCGTCCCGCTTGGCGGTTGAGAGCAGACTTCTCATTCATTGATTCACTGTTCACTCATTTGTTCCCTTACAAAGATCCCTTTATTGATTAATTCCTTTATTTCCTCGTCAATGCGGGCGCAGGTGACGCTGAAGCAGCCGGCGGAGGCGAGCGCGCCGGCGGACACTACGTTCGTGGTGGAGCCGCGGGAGGCGCTGCGGGTGGGGCTGACGCCGCACCTCGTCTCCACCGACCCCGCCCTCGGCCGCTGGTACTCGCCGCGCCAGCGACTCTGCTACTTCCAGGTGCGCCTTGCCGCTGCCCAAACGGGTATTTCCTTCACAAGAAAACCTTAGTCCGGGATGTCCTAAAAGAGTACCTCAGAATAAACGATACAATTTTTCACAACATGTTATGGATTCAAAGATGACTTAGTGCGATGAACGAGTTTTTTTTGGCAAGTCAACCTTAGTTCAATCACCTCAAAATTGTACTACAGAGTAATTTGTAACAAATATTACAAAACGTATAGAGCATGTAACGGATTTGAAGATGACTTTTCACTATGATCTAGTAATTATTTATTAAGACAACACTAGTCCAAGAGTTCCAAAACAGGACTACACTGTGTTTCAGGATAAATATTACAATCTTCTAGGCCATGATTGGGATTGGAAGATGATGACCTTTGTTAATTAATGTGATGGAAAATTTGTTGTAAGGAAGTTACCCAGATGTCATTTGATTGGTGACTGTCTCTAAGAGATGTTTAAGAGTTGATGATAAGTCAGTAACATATCATGCAATGGTGTTTGGTAGATACAAAAAATCTCCGATTGCGTTAGTACGTAAACAGCTGTTGAAGCACCACTAACGTTGAAAAATGTGCCGTTGTACCACCACTAGTTTTCACAAGTTTCCGATGATCCCTAATCTATCGAAAAGTGCCTACGATTTTTAATGAATAGATATGCCAGAGGCTCCCTAATTGGATCTATTGCTTTTTATGTTAGAACGAACGCCCTCTGCGGTTCTTCTCATTCTACACACAGAGCAATTGTGAGTACGAGTGCCTGTCCAACCTTACGCTCGCTCGTTGCGGCTGCGTCCCTTACTACTTCCCACGTGAGTACACTCTACTCTCCATCACACGAACCATTATTTTATTATTTATTTATTTGGTTAGTTAACTTATTTATTTATTAGACTTTTAATGGATTCTTCAATGACTCATGTCATTGACACTCGTGAGTTATTATCTATTGAGTAAATAGCAGCAATAAAGATATATAGAAAAAAGGGAAATATAATGGAAACCCAGTGGAAAGTGACGCTCACTATTATTAATTTTAAATATACGCATAAATTGATTAAAACCTAAGTAGCGTCTGTTAGTGAGAGGAGTCTCTATATTTTGTTAGATTGCTACAAATTCGAAAAACTTTAAAAAACAATGAAACAGTTCAGCAAAATTCAAATATTTGATTCTACTGATCCGCAATTTCTCATATCTGATAAAACATTCTCAAACCCAGTGCGTCATTACTTACGACATAGATAACGGGTGATATGAATAAAAATGAGCTATTACTTCTTTTTAGAATTTTCAAAGCATTTACTTCAAGCAGTATGAATAAAAGACGCGAGTAATTGCCCTTATTTTGAGTAATTTCTTCATTGATGAGTAACTACTCGGCCGTGGAGCAATTGCTTATTTTTCGTATGAATAAAATCGAGAATTTGCTTCTAGTATGAAGCAGTTACTTCGAATTTTTGGAGCAACCTCTGTAGGTGACTCAAATCGTATTGAATCGATACAAGAGAGGTTATACACGACTGTTGTGAGCTGGTTGTAAGGTTTTTAGGTAGTGAGTGACTGAATGATGAAAGATTTCCTAAGATTTCGCCAACTATGCACGGCAACTGTACCACTTAATGTAACACGGTCAACAACATCAGGAACAAGCACGCGTCGCCATGATGGAAAGACCACGCGCGACGCGCGGTAAAGTAGACAAACAAAACAGACGAAAATCGACCAATCACAACAAATCAGTTAGTGAGCAATTACTTAGAGGGAGAAGCAAATGCTCCAAGTTTGGCAAAACTTTTTTTTCATATGCATAGAAGCAATCGCTTTTGAGAAGTAGTTGTTCCTTCTTGTACTCGTGAGAAATTGCTTTCAAGTACTTACTCATTTTTATTCATATCACCCAACGTCACGGGATGAAGAAGAAACAAGTTTCGGTATTCACGTGTGGGTTTAAGAACAGTCAACTTTTGCTGCTTTAGGGCTCATTTCTTACATACCTTTCCAGGACCACATTTTCCTCACAAAATCCATAATCATCATCATCATTGTATCATTTCATCAAAACTATTTCCAATAGAATGGAAAAGGATACGCGCCTATAATCATATATAATGTTTTTCCGAATGAACATATTAATAATTCAAGAAATCATTGTCTTGACACAAAGTGAAATGAAAGATTAACAGAAAAAAATATTTTAGTGATTATAGTAGAACCATCATACATTCTTTATTGATCTCTTAATTTTAAATCTGCTTTTAGATGGTCCTGAAACTAAGGAATGTCTGGTCACTGCTTCAAATTGCTATTTCAAAATGTTTGGTGAGTTCAAGAATTAACACTTTTACTTATTGAAATGATAGAAGAGAGATTGTTTTAGTCAAATACACAATTTACTTTTTCAGTATTTACAGTACTGAAAAAGTTTTAGTTTTTATCAGTATCATGATTACAATTATTGAATGCAAGTTATTTCAAAATTTCAAAGGAATTGTTTTCAAGAGATACGTTTCTAAAGTAAAATGTAATAGATTCTCGGTAAGATAATAAGTAGAATTAGGTTTTCTTGTATCGTTAAAGCAAGAGTGTATTAAATTATATTTGTAATGTCTTATTTCCAGTTATAGCCCAAAAATGTACGACAATTCACCTGCCAGTTGACATTGGCAGCTACAAATTAAACTGGCAGTAAAATGTACTGAAAAATCTAAACAAATAAATTTATTGCGATTCAGAACTTAATCACGTAAATGTAATCTCTCATCAATTGATCACGTAACTTGTCTTTTTGCAAGATTCAATGCTATTTTTCAATTTATTTTTGTTATTATGTACATAACAAAGATAATTGAAAGATAAAATTTAATCAACTTTCTTTACCCGGCGGTGGGATCGTGAAATATCCTCACGTTATCAACCCACTAGTTATTGTAGGCTGCTTAAAGAAGTAATCAATTACATAGATGTTGTATTATGAAGTAAAAGTTGCAAATAATTTCTAGTTTCAAAATAAAGCACAAAATATATCCCAATGTTTTAAAAGTGTCAGACTAAAGAACAACAAAAAAAGAGAGAGAGAGAGAGAGAGAGAGAGAGAGATCGAAGATCAAAGGAAACAAAAGGTAGCATTAAATTAATAAGTAACAAAATGTGTCTCCATGTCTTAAACAAACATAACGGAAACATATTTTACAGTAATGTGTTATATACATTTTTATACTGTTTTCTATGGAAACATTTTTACAATAAGTTTTTTGACCATTTTGTTTTGTTCTTTTAACCTTTCCGCGTAAGTGTTTTGTGTTTAACAAAAAATTTAAATAGTTTACATTTCTTAACCTTAAAATATCGACGTTATTTATAATAAATTTGACTGCAAATAAATAAATATACTACTTATAAAATGTTCAGGTTCTATTTACTGATTCCCTTCTTCAGTTTCTTGTTCAGAAACTGAATTCTGAACAAGAAATTTCTAGTTCAAATGATGAATCAATAACTTATCATCATTGATAAACAAACAGTTTCTAAAAGCTTGTTTATTAATTCAATACCTTTCGGATGTAATGCATTAAAAATAACTCTTAGATGAACCGACCATGTTGTAAAAATGTCATGTAAGCGGGAACGTTGAGTCTGACGGACCCATCAACAACCTTGAGCAGGAATAGCACACAATTTTTTTTGTGATAAACTCAAGCCTATACTATTACAATGTCTTTGACTCAAACTAATGATCGTCATCAGTTCAAAAAGATTCAATTTGAAGGTAGACTGGTGGATAAGTTTAGAACTTATTTCGTTAACATGATAGACCGCTTTAAAGATGTCACTGGGTCTGACAGACCCAACGTTCCCAATGCTGGGTTAAGTCAATGGTCGTTCTGAGACAATGGATCATAATATAATGGCTTGTACTCCAACTTTTCAGATATAATTAACAATGCAACAATCACCTCACAATGTGACTGCTTGTCTTCGTGCAACGAGATTGAGTACCGTACAGAAATAACCAAGACAATCGAATATGGCAATGATATGTAAGTGAAATTTGTATTACAACATCATTCATATGCATTACTAGATGCTAACACATAAAAGGAACAAAGAACGACATCCATTCGAGAAAGGAGATTACTCTCATCTCAATAATAATTCACATCTAATACAGGCGCAATTCAAGACACTAACATTTAAGGGAGGGAGCCAATTTCAGTTTCGTACCCTCCAAAATATTTTTGAAATATTAAAAAAAATTATTGGCTTGAAATTAAAACAATATACGAGTAATTTGATAAAAGGGTATAATGCTTTGGATGTGATATAAATGATAAATATTTTGAATAAATTGAGTAAATTTAAAAAATCGTTGTATTGGGGGAGGCCATGAATTCCGCGGCTTCTCTTGAAATGGCTGCTGATTCAATAACTGATTTAAAATGGTAAATAATGAAATTATTAATCCTTTCTTTAAAAACCATTAATTGTATTAATGTTATTTATATTCTTAAAATTTTATCTGAGAGTCGGTCATCAATACATTATTTATGCAGTATTTCATGCGTCTTTGCTTCAGGGCCAGTGTGAACTTATTTTTTCCACGAAGATACTTTCTGGCTTATAAGAGGACTGAAGTATTTGGCATAGTGGATCTCATTGGTAACTATATATTTATCTAAATAAATTATAAAAATTACTGAATCAACATTTATCATAACTGGGCCAACGTATTAATCAATTATAATACGTATACGATTAATTTGATTAACTTTTGAAGTTTTATACTGACACAGTTACTGACTTAATAGTGTAGGTAACAATCCCTTTCCAAACAAAGTATATCCTCAATAGAACTGAAATATTAACACACACATAACAGACGTTTCACGTTACACACAATACCATAACACACAACTACATACATATTAACATACGTTTCGGAATGATAAAAGTTAACATTATCCTCGATTAACACAACGCAGCATTAAAGAAAGGGTAGCAAGTAAAACTAACAATTTCCTTTTATTCTCACAATCAAAAATCACAAGGCTGTTAGTACTTTTACATCAATTCCTAATGTTTTATAATGATACTGATCAACATTAAAGTTCGTTCTTGAATTCTGGCACTGCATATGAGAGCATAGACATTGTTTAACACTTTTCATCGGTCACAATATCAGTTTATTATTTCCAACATAGCATTTCACTTCTCTCACAACTTTTAAACAACAGTAAAAAATGATCCAAAAACTACTATATTGCACGTAAATGCGAACATACTCCTTTATTTCGGCACGTCTTACAACATACAACTTATGACAAAAACATTTCGTGTATTGCGAGCACAGATTATACGTTTAAATAGGTCTCTTTTAATTGGCACGTCTCGCTAAGCTTATATGTAATGGTTGTCTCCGCTGTCTAATTCTCAAAGAATTATCTTAACCACTGGCAGGATCAATTCAAGTACTCTTCCGCCGCAAGAGTGCAGTTAATTCCCACATTTTGATTACACGTAACATGATTGGATTTTCACGAGACTCCACCAGCCAATACTGTGTGATCAAAAACGATACAGTATAAATAAGGTCTACTCAGCGACAGTACCTCATTTAAGCTGTGCTCATCGAGTCTTGGATAAAGCACGGGAAATGCTAAGGCTTCTTACTCTCCACATCCTTCTCCTCTGTTCTTACTACCAGTGGCTCTTCGCGTCTCATTGAAATCGCGAATTCTGTTGCGATTCCGAAAGTGCCCTCTGTGGCATCTATAATGTGCTGAAAGCGATTGATTTAAAAATCTTACAAATTAACCAACCAAAAAGGAGTATTTAATGACTACAAATATTAAATCATCTCGTGTACTTATCTGGTGTTTATAGTAAAAAGAAAGTATTCTTTTACTGGCGATCTCGTATCTACTTTTTGTTGAACTGAACACGCTACAAAACACGTGCCTTAAACTTCTCGGGTTTACACGGTGTTAAGAGAATAATTTGTAATTAAGGCGTTCAGAGCTTAAGGGAATGAAATGAAATCACCAAACGTCTGAGAAAAATATGCGTGTAGTTTATACGAAACATTTTATCTCTGGGAAACGTTTACACTGTTTGAGCGTTTACAAGCGTTTTTTTACAAAATCGGGATATTCATCTTTAAAACTCTGAAAAGAGCTTTATGTAGATTTTTTAATATGCAATAAGTTCAAAAGGACCAAAAGTGGATTCGATTCCCTTGGGCACTAAACACCTCGATTTTCTTTAAAATCGCTGAAGCACTCAAGTTGGAACTAAAAAAACGTGTTCGGGAAAAACGGGGTACATGGTAACCGTCAGTAGACGCGAAGCGATACGTTACGATGCGATGCAAAGAAATGCTATAAGAGGCGATGTGATACAAGGCACAATACAATACGATATGATGTGAAGTGACACGATAGGATATGATGCGTTACAACGTGAAGCGACGCAATAGGAAGCGATGCGATACGATGCGGTGCTATGTGATACGAAGCGATTCGATATGATATAATGCGATGTGAAGCGATGCAATGCGATGCGATTCGATACGATGCGATACGGCGCAATGCGATGCGATGTGACACGAAACGATTCGATATGATGCGATGCGATGTAATGCGATGCGAACTGATGCGAAGTGGCGCTGTGCTGTGGTGCGTGTTGCAGCCAACGTGGGCGGGCTGCTGGGCCTGTTCGTGGGCATGAGCTTGCTGAGCGCGGCTGAGATCCTCTTCTGGCTGCTGCGCCTGCTACTCAGCCCGGCCTCGCGCCTCCTCGCCCACAACTGACGTCATCATCAAGACAATGCCGTCGTGTAATATAGAGGCGCTCAGGGCATCATGGACATGCCTAGTTGTTCCGTATCTAGCGTTGTACAGCATCTGTTTCACGTGTCTGGGTGCTACTGATGAGGGGCGCCATTGTGTATTATACATTGTTTCAAACAGGTTGAATGACAGTTATTTTTAATTATGGAGATATTATTTTCAGGGCAAAAGGTAAGATACATGTACTTTAAGGAAAATCATAGGGAATTTCGTACTACGTCATCTTGTAAACCATCATTGGCAGTGTTTATATACAAATGACTTCAAATGTCGAATACATCGCTTCATATGTCAAAACAATGGAATCTTCTGCAATTTATATCGAATCGGGAAAAATTAATTAATTTCATTATTCTTTCATTGTACAGACATCAAACAATAAATTGTGATTATTCAAAATTAAAACTATAAACAACTACATTCTCTTGGAATTATGCAGTACACATAAAAATAAATTCTAATATTAAAGGGATATAGATTTTATAAATTACATTCTTTAGTTAAAATTCAATGGTCATACTTTCTATAGATCATTTGTTGAAGGTTAAACAGTTATATTATAATTGCTTCTAATAAAAATTCATGCCATTATTTTCATAAAATATTTACGTTATAATTTTTTTTGTTACGTTTTTACGTTGTTTAACTAACTTTTCAATAGTTTTCGAAATCCAAATGCAAATTCACCTTTTGATATTTGATCAGTTAACTTACATTGCTTATGCGGGTGAATTGAGAACGTCTTACTCAGAAATGTCAATGATATCGAAATTAAGAATTTAAACATTTAAACTACAGAAACGAAGGTGTTGACGACATCTTAAAAACTAATGCGACATTTGAAAAAGTGAACCATTTAAATTTTGACACTTAAACTATAATTTTGCCATTTAACCTATTGTTTCATTTTGGTTTTCTAAATTAAGTTAAAGTGTGATAAATTAATTACCATTTAAATTAGGGTTTCATTTTCATATTGTTCTAAATTAGGTGAACTAAGAGCACGTGGTCTAAAGCCGTGTCAAGACCAGATTTAAATATAATTAAATTTATGTCTTAGATATGTCGATGGTTGTCATTAGACTCATCAAATGAAAAGACGTAGTCTAAAACAGGCATCGAAATAGGGTAACGTCTGTTATCCCATTCAATTGTTGAAAATATTCAGACCTTTAAAAGGAGATTGGAATACTTTTACAATAGGTACTTTCATCACTAAAAGGTCATAACCACACTTTACAGAGGAAAATAAAGTTCTCCAAATCATTTCGTGAAATGGTCAACAATAAAATTTTAATTCACATAATTGAGATAATTACCAAATTCAGTGTCGTTCTTCTGAGATTTTCTCAGCCGAAAACGATGATTCACTTGACGACTATGATCTGGAGATACGGGATCATATTAGCCCAGTTAAAAAGAAATGCCATAAATGAAAATACATTGACGTTCACATACTCTTAAATTACCAACAGACCTAATAAATAATCGTACCTCTTTGGAGGATAAAAAAATATTCGGTGCTAAGAGAAATGTTTACAAACAGTGAAGATATGTTTTCTATGAGTTTAGGGGATGGGAAGAAGAAAGTACTCGGATAAGGAATAGTGCTGGCTGAGCGAAGAGACGTGGCTAGGATGTAGGCTTACATTATTTAGATTTTTTTGTAGTCAAATGAAGATACAACTTTGTCAAATATGAACATTAAATATTAGAAGTAGTAAATAACTCGAGGGAAGAATTAACTCATTTTTAATTGTATTTTATTTTTTTAAATTGTTATTTTGCTTGTGATATACTGAACATTGTCGGACTTTAATAACCTTCGATGTTCGCATTCATTTTGTCAATCGCCCATCAAGTGAGGTGTTTATTTAAAAAGGGAAGTATTACTTGTAAGAAAATCAACTTTAGCAGAAAAAGCGCCAACGAAAGATGAATGTAGAAATTATTTGTTAAAAAGTACTTATAGAGTGCACAATTTTGACTAGTGTTTTTTATTAAAAATCATGAATTAGTTGACATATGCACAAAAATGACAAAATATTATCAATTTAATCAATCATATATTTGCCACTTTAATGCTCAATGTATCATATTGTACTTGCAAATAATAAACGATAATGAGACTAAATGAAATTGAGTAATGTTTATTTATTTTAATAAAGAATATTCAATGTTATTATCACTTATGTTATTATCTCAAAGCATGTGATAGCCTGGTGAGTTTTGTTGAAGACTACTCTGTTTTTAAAGCGGTCAAGTACATTCCATTATAAATCAACATTTAGCAATACATACATGCCTAACTTTTATATCCCGGACAAAAGGCGAAAATCCTGATGTAAAAATACACCATAACCGGGAATTCGATGTCAAACTTCTTTTAAATGGCATTGCAAACTTAAACATCCCTGACAGAAACCATTTTTTAAAAAGTTTCAAATTCAAAATCCATGTATTTCAAAGAGGTTATTTATTGCAGCACTTTCTCGGCACTACTGGATCCTGACACTTAAATGTTTCCAAATGAAACAATCATCGAATCAAAATCCTGTCACGAGTCTTTATTTTTTGAGGCTTCTAATGGTTGATTGAGCAAATGTAGTAGCACTGACAATTTCAAACGTAATGTCATATAAATAGCACAGAGTCAGGCCCAGAAAAGCAAGTCGGCACAGAATAATACAGAAATGATGGTGGAATGTTTTTTCAACCATTAAGACCTGATTTATTTCCTTCCATCTGGTGCAAGAAGCAGGGTTACTCGTTACTGCACTACCGAGAAGTGTTCGTAACATTTTCTAGGAACTGTTCCATGCTCCACTATTATTACTTTGAATATCTCGGCTTAAAGAAAATCCCTCAACCTAAAAGCACACTTTACTTTCACTTCTCATTCAAAAGACAAACCTTAAAAGCGATGTTCAGACTCCGTCTTTTTCAATAAGTCTGGAAAATTTTCTCTCAGACGCAAATCAAAATTCCTTCCCACAACAAGCACAAATTCAGTACCAATCTCTTTCAATAAGGCCGACATATGTATTTTTCAATTGGGAGAGGTCGCGTCTTCCCTACTAACGTTACCGGTGGCCTGGGAGAAAACAGATTCCAGAGAAATTTGTATTGCTTGGAACATCATGAAAGAATATATTCGTAAATAGGTATTTATGTGGCTGCTACATCCTTAATTTTGTTTACTGAGTCTTTTTATTTTAAAATCATCAATATCAATTTGTAAAATTCATCAAATATTTGTTAGAAATATACCATTTTTCACATGAAGCAAAAAGAATTCATAAACAGAGCATAATAAATGTTAATTTGGGAATGTATGTATAAAGTTCTGTAATCAATTTTTACACAATATTTGCAAAGAAACATTGACTGTGATTTGCGTACTGCCGCTTTCGTACATTTTTCACGTTAACAGGAATCTTTGCAGTCCGAATCTCTTAGGTATTTTTACTTTCCCATATACGTACGTATATACGTAGTATAGAGAAAGTTATGTAATGCTGCGCGAAAAAATGGCAAATTTTTGGAAGAAAAAAATTCGTTGCAAATTCGTTTCGTGACAATGAAAAAGTCGATAAATCCAGTTGCTAAATTAAGAAAAAAAATCCCCTAACACATGGTGTAGCCTGAATCCCTCTTGTGGGTCCTTGATACCGATAAACCAACTGAAAATTGGTTGAAACACTAGTTTACATCTTGTCATGTTAGTTTTCTTTCCTGAAATGTTTGCGTCTTGTGTTTGTTCTGAATGCAACTATTGTGCTATTTTAGAAATTACTCTGGTGTCAATTCTACTGGTAATGATCTCAGAACTGGCCAGTGAAATAGATGAATACAATGTAAATGTCCGTCTGCAGTTCATATTTCCGGCGATTTCTCAATGTATCAGTAATGTATCCTCCTGAAAGGCGAACGTGCTTACTTGAATAGCGTCAAAGGAAATGAAGGCTGTTGCGTGGGTGAGGCGTCGGTCGGGTCTGCTTCAACGCGGGTCGAACGTAAGAGGGCGCGTAGGAGCTTTTCGACCCGAGAGACATCCATGAGATAAAAAAATCGCTAAGAATTGAGAGTCAGCCTTGAATAATAACTAAATAAAGCAATAATTTTTGTCAATAAAATGTTAGGGGAAATATACTGAAAACCACAAGTGTACAAAATCACAAGGGGGCCGGCTGCTCTGATCGGTAGTTTTCCGTGGTTTTTCCGATCAACACCAAGGCTGGAGCAGTACCCTAACAAACGGGCCACGGACCCCGCGCGATCATTCCTTCCTCTTCTTTCTATTAGCACCCCCCCCCACACACGCGCGCACACTTACACTAACATGCACTACACTGCCACGTATGCCGGGAGACCGGTCGGGAGCTTCGAGCTTGTCCTGGCTGGGGCGGTGCCCGGCTGATGGAAATACCTCTTTGGGGAAAACCCTGCTAGTCGACGGTAGGTCGGTGCCGGATCTCGCCATCCAGTGGAAGATCACCGCCACAACACGATGAAAAAACATGTACTTCACTTACGGAATGAACGGCCTCAGTAGTTGGCACGCCCGGAATCACTAACAATCACAAGGGTACACAATATTCTCAATCAAAACTGTAGATGAAATAAAAAAGGCCAGGGGACCAAATACTCCCACAGAACGCCATCCGGGATTAACTGCCTTCTCAACACAACGCTAATGATTAAACCGTCCGCTAATGATTAAACCGTTACCAACAAAACCGCTTTCCTCTTACAAAATCCACGATTGTATTGAATTCATCATTGGAAAGAGTACAACTACAAGCGCACTCAACCAAAAGCGCGTCAAGAGCCAACGAATTGTTCCCGGTTAAACAAACGCCACATCTCGCTTCCAACGTCTTGGCTCGGTAGGTCTCTCACCACCCAAGAATTGAAAAGAAATTACTAGTTTCCCTATTTTCACCCAGGACTTTCCGTGTGACATAACTAATGGTCAATTATACAGCAATTTAACGCTGAATTATTTAACAGCTTAAAGTATATGTTCAACACTGAACCCACAAGTAAACATGGCTCTCGCATCTCGCACAAAACCCAAACCTCCTCAAATACGTCCTAACACGGAATTCAAACTCCACCTTTATTTCATCAATACCCTGAAATTTTACATCTCTGTCACAAGCCGAATTTCCTTTTAAAAAAGTCTCAAATTCAGAAGCAATCTTTTCCAATAAGACCATTCTATATTTCAGTGCCTTCTCAACACGACCTTCCGCTAATGATTGAATCTTCACAACAAATCCCTCTTTTATCTTAAAAATCCACGATTGTAATGAAGTCATCATTGGAAAGAGCACATGCAGCAGCGCTCTTAGCCGAATGCGAGACGATTGTCGATGTTTTTTTCTCGGTTCCAAAAACGTCGCATTTCGCTTCCAACGTTGGTAACCATGTCTCTGAAGAATGCATCGTCTCCTGCCACCCAAGAATTCACAGAAACTCAGACTATACAACAAGCTTATCTTTTTTTCTAAGGATATTCCACACGACAAAGCTAATGGTCAATTAATAGCAATTTAACGCTGAAGTGTATTTTCAAGGCTGAATCCACATGGAAACCTGGCTTTCGCATCTCGCACAAAAGCCAAATCTTCTCAAGCACGTCATAACACAATATTCAAGCTCCACTTTGTTTCAACAATACCCTAAAATTTTACATCTCAGCCAGAATCCGAATTTTCTTTCAATAACAACCTCAAATTCAGCAGCAATCTTTTTCAATAAGACCGCCTGCTCTAATGGTTAAATCTCCACAAAAGAACTCCTCTCAAAAGTGAATCCGCAAGCGAAAGTGGTTTTCGCATTTCGCACAAAAAACAACAACGAAATACAAATTTCCTCAAATACGTCATAATACGTAATTCAAGCTCAACTTTGTTTTCAATAATACCGTACAACAGTGTTGTCAAAGTCGATGCCATGAGCGGAGTCTGTGGCAAGAGTGCCACGACGAAATCGCCCCTGCGTGGAGCAGTTCATCACTCCGCCACCAGAGACAACGCCATCCTTATTGTAAGACGGCGTGGTTATACTTTTCTTAATAGTTCCCTTTCCCGACGCTATTTGCGCAGAGAAGCTCGTGGCATGCTACAGTTTCACGACGTGTGCCACAGCCACGAGTAGAAGACCTTGACACCCCTGCCCTATACAATTTTACATCTCAGCCACAACCGGACTCTCCTTCCGAAAAAAAAAAAGAAACTCAAATTCTGCAGCAATCTTTTCCAATATATTCCAGTGCCCTCTCAACACGACTTCCCGCTAATGGTTAAATCTCCACAAACGAGCCCCCCCTTCCCGGTCTTCAACACGGCAACTCTTCCCAGGAGTCCCACTTTGGGCCGCCAGACGAACTCCGTTCCGCGCCGCGCCACGCAACGCCCGCTCTAATGGACGGCGCGGTCGCGGCTGCCACAATGGCCCTCAACGACCTCTCGCTCCATTGCCGTCGCGGCGCGGGGCGGTGCGGCGCCCCACTCGGACGGAGGACGCGACGCGACGCGACGCGCGGCACAGCTCGCCGCTTTTGAAGCCGCGGACGGCGGCGCCTTCTTTTCCTTTACGGGCGAATAAAAGACAACGAGGTGCGCCACCATTCACACAGCAAAAAGCGACTCGACGTTTGGTGGAGGCGAGAGACACTTTGGAGAAGACTTGCGGAAGTGGTGCTCGATGAAGTGTTGGAGAACCAAAAATTCTTTACGGCCCTGCAATTTATGGTATTTTTTGCTCATTCGTAAACAAAATATCAATGTATTTTCTGTTCAGTGGCGACTCCTAAACTTCAGGCCAGGTAGGGCACGAAAAAAAGCTAGAAAATAACTAATAAAAATTTTATTTTGAAGTTTAAGGGCTGTAAACTGAAAAACACTTGAAATTCCTCACTGGTTTCTCACGTATTAACTCGGCTGAATGAGAAGAGAAAACAATTAAATTGAAACAACAAACGCACACGTTTAAGAAAAAAGAACTCGCACAGAATTCATAGCTGCTGATATAATCAAGATTACGCGGGTCCTGAGCTAATCAGCATTTCATTTCTCAGACACTACGAGCGTTGTTTGTACATCTGTAAAGTGGCGCTTGTAGTGGCAGTCACAAAAAACTTGTGACCGTGAAGGGCCTGAAGGGAGCATTACCCCCTCCCTTTTTTCCTCGCACTGTGGGGAAAAGCTTTGCTGAACGGGAGGGAGCTGGTCACACGAAGCCTGCGGACTTCGCCCTGTTGCCACAACTACCTCGTTATCAGCGCTGTGAAATAGTATCGATATTGCCCGTGAAAACCTTTACGTAAATTCTCTAGAATTATTATTCGATAATATGACACGTATTTCAGTCCACTATTAATATTTTCCATTACAAGTGGGAGGGCACGTGACCATGTGACCTTATGCTAGAGCCGCCACTGTTTCCGTTTTAAGAGAGAAAGAGAAAAAATTATGGTGTATGTCAAGGATTCACTTTGAGAATTTTACCCAAGATTCTTAAAACTTAGTATTTAGGTTGACAAAATAGTGAAAAATGCAACTCAGGATCAAGTGTAATTAATTGTTAGCGAAATATTAACTTATTCACCCAAGAGATGTCTCCTTTTCCTTCATGGACGAATAAAAGACGAGATGCCCGCCGCCAGTGCGCGACTATTCAAAGAGCAAAAAGCAGCTCGACGACTGGTGGAAGCGAGAGGTACTTTTGGGAAGTCTTGCGGAAGTGGTGCTTCATGTAGTGTTGGAGCAACAAAATTTCTTTGCTACTCAGTAATTTATGATATTTTTTGATAATTCATAATTCTTTAATATATTTTCTATTTTAAGAGCATGCAAAGCTTTTCTGAAGAGCGAGATGAGAGAGAGGTATGGTGTATTTCAAGGATTCACTTTGAGTACATTTACACGCCTGGGAATTCTTAAAAGGTACTATTCAGATGGACAAAATAGTGGAAAATGCGAATCACTATCAAATATTAATTTTTAACGAATACTAACGTGCTCACCCAAGTGGTGTCTTCTTTTCCTTTACGGGCGAATAAAAGACAATGAGGAGCGCAACTATTCAAAGAGCCTCGACGTTTGGTGGAGGCGAGAGGTACTTTTGCGAAGTCTTGCGGAAGAGGTATTCCGGATGAAGTCTTGTTGGGCCACAAATTCTTTATTTGCCTGTAATTTATGATATATTTGCTAATTCATAACTTGTAAAGGAAATATAAAGTTTTTTTTGTTTTAAGAATTTGTTGGCACACCCGAGAAGACACCATTCAACTTTCAACATGAAAAGGTTGCGTGAATTAATAAACGTCCCGCAACTATCTGCATTAGCGAGTTCCCCTTCTTAGCTGTTTGTGTAAATTCAATTGTGAAGTTTTTTACAAAATGTAGCTTAATTATAAGTAGTTATATTGTGCGTCTTCATGCTAGTCTGGGTCGAAAGCCAATGAACTCATTGCAAACCATACACCTGTGGTAACTGGAATCAGAGATTTTAATTACTGGGAATGTTTGTAATTGTGTATCATTACGTTTCTGAAATTAGTGACTAGTTTTGGACCAATTATACGTCATTATTTATGATTTTTTCTTTAGTTCGAAAATGCAATTGAAATTGACGATTCAAGTGCATTGTGTGCTTATAACATTTAAACATTTATCTAATGATACTTGAATTATAATATTTGTTCACGAACAAATCTGTGACTGCAAGTCACTGTAAAAACGTACAATAAATTATCTTTCTTTTATTATTATTATTATTATTATTATTATTATTATTATTATTATTATTATTATTATTATTATTCCTCTATATCACGACTAAAGATGAATCGGTGATTTCATAAAGGGCATGGGTCACCTTTTTCCACAATTGAGTTTTAACCATTTTCAATTTTCTTGAAGGTCGATACATCGAATGGTATACAACGGACATGAGTACCATTAACCCAGTCTCAGCTACTGACTTGTCAAATTCTCGTTGACTGTTCAAAGGGCGTGAGTCGTTGACTCATGCCCATTTTGCTATCAACAGTTGGTAGCTCCCAGAATTGAAAAAAGAACATCCTCGTATTCGCTACAAAAAATCAGCTATTGGTTCTTTCTGTGTGTAGCTTGAAGTAAATGTTTATTTTGCCGATTGTGTTTCGTTACCTGGGTGAGTAAACATTATTAATGTACAGATTGAAATGTACGTCTACTTACACTGGAAGATCGCACAATGGAATAGGTAAAAAATGTGCCAGGAGAAAGATTATGTATTAGGATTTACATGCGGGTATTTTATTTACCATGCATACCTGTGTAGGACATTTTTTAATACAATTAGTAGTTAATAATTTCTGAATTTACAATTTGGTCACTGACAATACAAACCTGTATCAGTATCATGAAAGACAGACTAGAAAATCACCCAATTAGGTTTGTCCAATCCTTATGCACTACTTCTCAAACATTCCAAAATAAATAACTTTACTTGTTCTGTGACGGCTGTCCAGACCAAAACAAAAATCATACCTATATTCGGGTGTAATCAAATCTTATTATGAATAATAAATTTGAGAAAATTGTTTACTTTTTACTTTCCCGTATACGTACGTATACACGGAGTAATACACGTAGTATAGGGAAAGTTATCTAATGCTGCGCAAAAAAAAAAAAAAAAAAATGGCAAATTTTCGGCGGAAAAAATTCATTGCCGAAAAGGAAAAAGTGGATAAAACCAGTTGCTAAATTAAGAAAAAAATCACTTAATACGTGGTGTAGCCAGAATCACTGGTTTGTGGGTCCTTGATATCGAAAAAACAATTGAAAGAAAAACGTCCGTCCGTCCGTCCAAGTTAACGAACTGGCACTTATACCACTTCGCCGCACTAGCACCGTATAGGTCGAACAGAGCAATAAAAATAATCGAACCGAGCTATAAAATGGTAAATGCATGATAAACAAACAATTGATACAATGGTAAAATACAAATTGGATTTACAAATCCAAGAAGAGAAGTGAAAAATTGTTGAAAGTTAAAAACTCGAAAAAATATATACAGACACTTCCAGTTCATCGTAATTATCAATATTTGTGATTCAAATGGCTTCACATAGTTTTCAATAAAGTTTTGAGAATTCTTAATTATTTTCTGTGACAATAGAGAATTTTCACCAATAATATGTCCCGACCAGAACTCGAACTTGTGCTGCTTCCCTCCGAAAAGCTATGGCAATGCTCGCTGATTAACAGTTGCGACCAAATTGGCTCTGCATGACGCTTACACTTATATAATACTAGTAATACTGTAAGGTGGTTTCATTTCTAGCATTAGGAAGCCGAAAAATCCAGAGAATGTGAAACAAAATGTCCTTTGGGCGCCCAAAGACGGTATCTCGGAAGATTATCATTCGTAGAAAAACTGGTTCAAACTATAGAGATTAGAAAACTAAGTTTTGCGAGAAAGTTTGCGCCATTCTACAGCACCACTAATTTCCTATATTTAGCAGCAGCTTTTATCCACTTTTTCCTCACCAGACTCCAACTATAAAAGTTTTTCTGGCGAAAATTAGCCGTTTTCCGGCGCACGATTAAATAATTTTCTCTTCTTACGAAGTGCTTCCGGTGAGAAAGTAAAAAGCAAATTAATAACGATTTTGTAACTATTAGGGATATCTAACTTTTTGTTAATGTTGATGTATTCCTTTTATACTGAAATCGATTTATGCAGATGCACAGAACGACGAACAATTGGTTTGATGGTATATACGCTTTACACCTCCAAGAAGAGATGTGGAAAATGGAGTAGTCCTCAAAATGGAGTACTCCTTCGTCCGTTGTTCATATACTATTGGAGCTTATTTCATGCGAGACAGACATGTTCCACACCAGCTGGTGTTACTCCGCACGGCAACCACGAAGATCACAGAGAATACCTAACTTTGGTTCTAAGATGTTAAATAACTCACACGAATTTGTAATAACTGGTGGGATGAAGCCCTGTTTTATGGGAAACTACAATGCTGATACACCAGAACACGTCAAACAGTTTGTTTCAGACTGCTATTCGAAAAACGCTTAGTCAGGTGCAGTGAATTTCTGGAATTCATGCAATGTATCTAGATTCTATGGAATTTAACGTCGCAATCGCATTTTTTAAAAAGTTTTGTTACGTTAATCTTCATCACAACCTTCTGTATAGCCATGTATTCGCGTTGAACGTACTGTTGAATAATGCTTCTTTAACCTAGTCAGTCATTGTCTTTTATCCCTTTGGCCAGGGAACCGGACACGTTAGATCTCGGAGGTTCCCAGACAACCACCCTCTCAGAAACTAGCAGAGTCTCGATGTGCTTAACATTCGTGACTTCACCGTACGTAATTAGGCAATGCCGCTAGTAGCGGCAGCTTCGATCTGCAATCTGTTAGTCAAGTAACGAAAGCAGATTTTTGCATGCACTGAAGACATCCCTTCTGTGACTCTCTCATAAAAGAATTCGCATATTCGGACTATTCTATCTCGAACGTACACGCGACTGAAAAACGCACGACTTTACATTCGATTAGACTCACAACGTGGAATAGATCGGCGATCCAGCGACCTGGAACCAACTTTAAATGCGAAATGCACCTTAATAGTTGTTGTATGCACTGTTGACTAATACATTAGAAAGTTATCTGAGTGTTAGGGGAGTTTGTTCTAATAAACCAAAATTTACAAAAATTAATTGTTGAATTTAGCTTTTTTAGGAAAGATATAGGGTGATATGCTTCTGCGATTTGCATACACCAAAGTTACTTTACAAAGATGATACTTAACAGCACAGAAATCCCACTTATGAAATACTCAGTGCAGCACGGAAGTTTATAATCCTCACTGACATATTTCTCAGAACAACCAAGCACCGTAGCGCGTTCTGGAACGCGGTATCAGTATACCAGCGGGTAAGCTCCAACCTGACGAGGGCTTAAGCCGCTTGCTCCAATTTACATGCGGCGTTTTCAAGTGGCTTGAGGCGCGTTGCTATTGGCTCAAAGTGCGGGCACGTGATCTACTCGTCGCACAAAGGGCCGAAATGTCGTCGAAAGTGTTATTATGTGTAGGCGTTTCAATGATACAAAACGGTATACCTATTAATTAAAAGAAAACTAATGTAACACTAATTATGAAAAGTTATAGATTAAATAGATTTGCAATATTTTGAAGAATAAAATGAAAAATTCTGGTGCCAAACGAATAATTTCTAATCATGGACAAAATATAATAAGCAAGTGTACCAAAATCGACATAGGAATCCATATAAGACGAAGATTATTATTCTTCGGGCAATTTTATAAAATACATGACTGTAAGCAAACAACTTATTCATATTTATGAAAAAAGGCAACAAGCTGAACACAAGAGGTAAAAAATGTTTTAAATGAAATTGTAATAGGTAAGAAACACCACCGGAAATATCGTTTTAGAAAGATGTTAAAGTCGGCCTCGTTGCCGAGATCGCTAAAGCAGTAGTGCCATAGTGATCTTGGACCCTGGGGTTGCGGGTTCGAGTCGCGTCTCGGGCATGGTTGTATGTGTTCGTCCTTTCACTCCCTATCATAACCATATCGTTTCATCCTCATATCGTAACGTTAAATTCAGTAGTGGTCGGTAATGACCTAGTAGTTGATGCGATCTTAAATAACAAAAAAATGTTAAAATTGATGTACTCGAAGAGTGAAGAAAAATTACACTTCAAAGTAGTCCGATATTAAGAAAACAAAGACAAAAGATGAAGGATATTGGAAAACAGGAAGGAAAAATATTAAATAATGAACTCTAATTTGGCATTGAAATTTGGAATAATAATTAGCCGCAAAGAAGGAGAAGAATAGAAGAAGAGGGATAAAACCCCACATTCTGCAAGATGTCAGCACACTATTATAAACAAATATTATTGAATAAAGTAAAATGCGTGGCAAATGCAGAATGAGCTATGAATGGGTAGTGTATCTTGGTATTTTCAACGGTTCAAGATATGGTAATGAAATTTTACAGAAGTACACTAAGAAATCGAGGGGATAGACAAATTTACTGCATATTCATATCACTTGTATATTTCAAAACATTGAATTTTTCTTGCTTACAAATGATTCTATAACTTCTTTCAATCTACCGCATCGGCTTAAAAACATCTATTAATATAGGGGTTTTCTTCACCAACGACTAATTGACATTTTTTATCTCCGTTATCAAACCACTTACGGGCTAATAATAGTGTTTTTGTTAAATAAATAGATTTCAAATAATGATATTATTCATTTTGTTTTATTCAGCATTGGATTCTCTCACACAAAACATACACTAGACACGGCATTTTGGGGGGTTTTGGTCGGTCATGCCGCTAGATGTCGCAGATCGACAGTACTGCTAGATACGGTTGCGATCACGCGGCATCTAGGGACATGACGGAGAAAGACGCGAAATGCCGTGATATATTCCATCGTGAAGACAGGCCCTCACGCGCCGAGAAATAAAAACCTAAGTATACATAACCACAGGTTTAGACCATAACACAATATAATATCGATGGATGGAACTGAATCGTGCACCTTCGCTCTACACTTCGATTTAAACATAGAGTCCATTGACGTAAACCAGCTGTTACGGAGTCATCCAATCGGGAGCTTAAATCTTACTACTGTACGTGTCATCCAAGCTCGCGATTGGATGATACCGTAACAGTTGGATTACGTCAACGGACTCTATGTTTAAATCGAAGTCTAGAGCAATTTGATGTGCCGGATATTTCTTTCTTTTTCCCCCTCACATTCTTCGGGCTTGTGTCGCATTCGGACCCAGTGTGTGCGAGCATGGCGGCCGCTGCCGCCCCCGTGGCGAGGACGAGAGGGCGGGCCGCTCACTAATTAGGCCGCGTTCATTACCGTATTAGGGCCGGAATCCTCATTGAGGACACGACATCCGCGCGCGAGATTAGGGGTCGGCGACCGCGGAAGACGATAACGGCCCGCGGGCAGGAGATAATGGCCGACGGATATGCGTGGGGCCCCGCGCAGGATGAGAAACGGTGCATGTGCAATGCGACTCTCAAATGAGGGAAGAGAAGGGAAACGCACTGGAAGGGGCAATTTGAAGAAATATGTTAAGTTCTTTTTTTATCAATATGTCAGGTTTGTTATTACATAATAACAACTAATAGTTATTTTTTTTTTCTTAATTTATTTATACAGATTGTGATTACACAAAAAAATTAGAGAGCTAATGACACCATGGAGATACGTATATTACTCCTCGTATGTTATTTTTCTAAAGGCATAGTATGTACGAACATATAAATATGTATTAATATTGTCACTATTATAATAGTAATGATTATTACTATTGTTGTTATTATTATTATTATTAATATTATTTCATTATTTCATCGTGAACAGTTCAAGGGTACACAGAAAGATGTAACACAGATACATGTAATTTTCAAAGCACGACCGACTTCGACTGACAAAGCCGGCTGAGGAGAGATTTTCTCTCCAAGATGTTCCACATTTCCTTCACAATATCGCCAAACTCTTGTACTTTTGTATCTTCTGATTGCTGGTATCGAAAACTGCCGTACCCACAACCATCTTTTTTCTTAATTTTGTTCTCAATGTTTGTTATGGTAAACGGATCGATCTGTCTGCAGATTTCGGTCCCGGTACAATTTGTAACTATTGCTTTCAATGACATTTTTGGGATTCACTTGTAGATTGGTGTTTCATTGCATGTTGCTAAACCACAGATACTGACAAGTTTGGAATGGATATTTCTTTCCACCATATTTTGTCTGTTCTTATACTCAGTCGGGGACAGTACCATGCAGTCCGAAATAATATGCTAAAAGTTCTCACAGCATTGACTTTCATCGATCACCACCACTGACCGTCCGGCAATCATTAGAGGGCACATCCGGATTTTTGATGCTGTATTTCAGATCATTCTTAGCTGAAACAACCAAGATGGCAACCATGAACCCCTTTGTTTCTGGATAAAAAATACGATAATAAATCATAAGAACGACATATTAGTGTCGACATTGGAATTATCTCTCTTATTCGGATATCTACCATGGATATCCTGCATGGCTAGCCGCCCCCTTCTGCTTCGAGAGCGCTACCTCCGGGTAAAAGAAGATTGTTGGAGTCCAATTTCATATTGGTAAAGGCAGAACGGCATGCAATTATCGTCTGATTCCTCTATCATACTACGAATGAGATGATATGGCGTTCTTCCCGAGTGAGAAGGCCCCTTGTTTTGCTCCTGGACGTAAATACAGCTTCATTATGCGCACGTTTAGTGCTCTCATTCTGGCAGTCGTGACAGGAGTAGAACAGAGAGCTTGGGTCGGTATTTTGTTAGAAATACTACACTACCAATTCGTTTTCGAATGCAAACAGATATCCGGTTTCTTGAGAACGAAAAGTTCTAGTTTTCAAATGTTTCTAGATTTGGTGGGTTGGTAAGTTTATTCATCATTCAGCTACATATACTAAAGGGATTCTGGAGCTCAAGAAAATAAATAAAATCAAAATAAATCAAACAAACAGGCAGATGAGGGACGTATTTATTCTCAAGTAGCCATTTTTGTCTAATGGTGACGGATTTCGATCTCTTCATATCTACATTGTGCCAGCACTTACCAGACGCAATAATGTCCTCCTGATCATCGAGCGACGAGCCAAAAATCACATCGCAACCGCAGTACAACGCACGGATCACGAGTCCATTACATATCGCAGCGCAGTGCGTCGCCTGTTTTGTCAGGTAACACGCCGCCCACCCCGTGCCGCGCCGCGCCGCGTTGCGTCGGTGTTTCATTAGGTGGGCGGTGGCCGGGACCGCAGCTCGCTCGCGACCGTTGCCATGGCGACCGCCCTGCCGGCCGGCGTGGGAGGCTAGCGAGGCGTGGATGACCGACAGCAGTGGGGGAGACTGATCTCAACCAACTGCTGCTGCGTGCGACGCAACGGTGATGGATCAGATGCAACAAAAACGTGGAGCGGGCAACAAAAACGTGATCAGATGCAACAGAAACCTCTATAAAAATTTTGTAAAAAATTCCAATATTATACAAGAATAATATCAAAAAAGTATGAAGGTCCGTGGCGTAGTGGTCAGACTGCACGAATTCCACCGCTGGTGCCTAGGTTTGATGCCAAGCGGTTCCAAGTGAAATTTGTGGTGGACAAATCTGATCGCTTTAAGAATTGGGCACTCTAGATTAACGCAGGAATATCTGATAACCAAATAAGATCCTAAATTATGTGAATATTGTAAAATTCTACTAACTATAACACATTGTAATACAGTGTCAAAAATATAACAAACTAAGAAGAAAATATGGTTTGTCCAATGATATCAAAAGATTACTGAATGACAATTCTGAAATTAAAAAAGTAATTAATTTTTTACAAGAAATAAACATGTATGATCTTATATAAACCTTTAAAAATAAAACTGTGCTTGTGATAGGTAATTGGAATATTCCAATAACGCTAAATAGGAAAACATATTATAATAAGAAGTGTTCATAATTTTTTGTACCATTTTTGTAACAGTTGTGGTCGCTCATGACCTAGCAGTTCATGCGATCTTAATAAATAAAGAACAATAAAAAAATTTGATCGCGGCAGGTTCTCCAGCAATATGCATTTTATTATTGCTCTGTAAATCATTCCCTACCCTATCCTGCCGTGGTAACCGAGAGTGTAGCTGAGAAGGATCGTGGCTCTCTCAGAGGGTTATTGATAGGAAGGGTCCCATCCGGCGAACTAGAGGGAGAGGGTGGATGGTGCGGGAGTGGGGGACGAACCCTGCCGAGATCCTAGTTACGGATGATGAGATGATATGGATGCTAGGGGTACAGCTTCGTCGAAGGCCTCTGGGACCTGTGAGGGAAAATATAGAGTTTAGCTTTTTTTGTTAGATGGTACACAAAAAAGGAGTTAAAACGTGTTGAACTAGAGGAGATCGTTCAACATGTTTTAGTATTTTGCACACGGATAAGTATTTCGCTAGAAAGGCAATACTATATGAAAATGCAGTTCAGAATTGCAACACTGTAGGAAAATTCCCAATTAAATTAAAGTTGGAGGACAATTTTTGTGAGAAATTGAATTTAAGATAGTAATGTACACTGCACATGAAAACCAAATTATTTGTTTAACTCAAGAAAAAGAACTGAGCAAATAAATATGTACCAAACAACATACCAGACATTTTGGGATAACAACAGAGAGAGGGGAGAAGCATCAAGGGAGCCCGCTTCCTCAAACGGGAAGAATATAATGATAATCTCCGCTTGATGATTTATCAGTAGGAGCGGTGATTCCGGGCGCGTCAACTGCTAGCGTCATTAGCTCCGTGCATGCTTTCCTCGGGAGGTGGCGGTGATCTTCCTCCGCTAGATGGTGAGATCCGGCGCCGACCTACTTTCGGCTAGCGGGGTTTTCACGAACCAAGTACCTCCCAATAGCGAGGCACCACCCGATCTGGGACAAGCTCTAAGCTTCCGAACGGTCTCCCGAGATGCATAGTAGTTTACTGCATTTCAGTGAAAGTGTGCGTATAAAGAATGAGGACAGGGCAAGGAAGAGGAAGGACAGACTGTGCGCGGTCCGTGTCCCGTTTGTTAGGGTACTGTCACGGCATCTGCCTGATATTGATTAAAGAAACAACAGACAACTACCGATCAGAATAGAATTCTCCTCCAGACAGGAGGAACTCGACATAGTTAGCTGGTATCGAAAATCCTGTCACCTTCGGGACTCGAACCCAGAACTTCCCGGTCAGAGGCGCTGTATTGATATCAATTGATGCCCTGAGCCACCTCTCCCGGTGATAATCTCCGAGATGATGTGAAGAAGAGTTCCTGAGGGGAGAACAGAAAGATTCTAGATATGACGGCGCTATCCGTAGTCACCCAGAGAGCGATTCAACAGGGGATTACGTGGTGCCGAGAACCAACCACCGCTAAACATGGCGATTCCTGGAAAGTTTCATGAAACACGTTTCATGACGATTCCTGGAAAGTTATTTCTTTGTCCATGGCAGCAACAACATTAGTCCGTACCTAGGTGCTTCAAAGGCTTAATGAGAACACTCTTTGAAATATTCAAACCATGGAAATTGGAAAATAAAACCTACCTATTGGCAAACTGAGGATTTATTCCAAATATGCTGCGTAAGCGAAGTCTTTCCGTCACTTGTCAATTCATGTATTCGTCGCTTTGAAATTTTGATCGTTCTTCTACAAAAAAATGCCAATTTGCACCCTGATGACCTTCCTCTGCTTGAATACACACTTTCGGACGTTCTTTTCAGTGAATGACGATCAGGTTCCAAAGAGCTTGGTTTAGAGTGTAAAATGTGCCAAAACCATGCACAGAAGAAAAATGTATATTACAGGCTTAATATAGAAAAGGAAAAATAAGGAAGAGGGTGAGGTATAGCCTGCGGACGTTCTGGCGCGAGTACGCTAATTTGTGGTAAAACTGAAAATACACTTCTCACACAACATAAATTTTACATGAATCATATATTTAATTTTAAATTTGTAACTTTTACTCACTGATACACCTGCAGCTGTCAAATAAGAAACGCATATATTCAGACAACACATATTTCGTAACTTAATGTAAATGCAGTAAAATCGCGCCGAAATGCAATGCTTCGGCCTATCACGTTAGAAATCTGTCGGAAAGTTATTTCTGGGAATACATCAAAATGCTGATACATATTCAGTATTGATTTAAGTTCTGTCCATTCACGGAGTTTGTGCCTCTGATGGTATAAATGCTGCGTGTCCCAGAATTAATTTAGCCTGTTGGCAAAAGGCTAGTTTTGCAATGTCACAAGAATGCTGTATAATATTCAGTAATTTTACTCAACATTGACTATTGATTGTGTGAATTTTTGTTTAATTTTTTCTCCATTTGGTTATCATTGGACATACAATAATTCAAGACAACTGCACATAAAGTCGGAAAGTGTATCAAGGAGAGGCGAGCAAGTGGATATAAGAGAAATGAGTGTTGTTAATTCAGACAACTTTCTGTTTTAGCTATAATTATCGCAAATTTTTAATAGATCCTGATTGCCAATACAGATCCATGACTTATAGCATAACAGCAAAACTAATATATAAATTTCTCGTCTTTCTGGCACTCGTTTTTTTTAACGTGGTTCAACAAGAATCGCTCCAAACGTTTCTGCTAACAATTTAGTTAAAAGATTTTGGAGTAAAAAATATATTTTGATAAAAAGTGCTCCAAATTATCATCTTGTTTATAGCTTTTTTTTGAATAAATAAAATTGTGAAGAATTCTGAACAAACACGAGAACGTTTTCTGAAATATACTTAAGTACATACCGACCAATTTTATTACAGTTTTTTCTCGTTTTCCCCATACTATTATCGGGCTCATGTCGAATTTGTATCTCTAATAAGATATGCTTGTCGCTGTCTAACAGGGCTATGGGAAATATTGGCTGTGTTTTCGAAGTGCTGCATGTAGTATGGAAGCTTTGAAATTGCGATGATATTACTAATGCACCTCGCAGTAGGCGAGATGTGGTACACTTAGATGAAACGTATACACACTATAGTATTTAACAACTTGCTCTGCGTCCCTTCCCGTTCCTCAAACAGAAGTGGAAATCATTGAGGATTCTTTTGAATGACGTTAGCTGTGAGTAATGTAAGAGAGTAGGTCAATATGTATCTTCACTTAATGTTTATAATTGATTACAAATACAGTACAAAAATTAAACCGAGACATTTTCCAACATGCAAGTAGTCATAATGATTTTCAGTGTACTTGATCCATTGGAGTTCGAGCTTTCCGAAACCCTAAAAAAAGAATTTTCGATTGAACAGAAAGACATATAGGAACTGCTTTCTCATTTGTAGGTCGAACCATTGACCTCAACAATTCACACTCTGTGCCGAAATCAGCTGTGAGCAAGAGCCAAAAATAATCAGTTATCAAAAAATTTGCCGCGGATCGGTTAGTTGCAGTTTCCCGGGTCCCGGGTCCCGGGTATGAATTCTTAAGGCCAATGGTTTACTACAGAATGCGTCTTTTTCTTGAATGGGGCTAATTTAAGAGGTGCATTTCTGGGATGCGAACCCAGGTACTTGAGTCTAACCGGTTGGTGGCAAATTTTTTTTATTACAGACTATGTTTTTCACTTGTTTTCGGAAAATTTTGGCGTAGATTATGAGTTATGTGTGATTTTGTACGGGGGACGTCATTTCAATTCTTTCACTTCACTTCTCATGTGGAACGTATCTTCAATTTTTTATCTTCAATTTCTTATCTTCAATTTTTCTTAATATTTTTTGGTTGGTTTGGAAATAAAACGTGGCAAATTTGAAGTATAGTTTGGTGTGTATACTTGCATTATTAGCTGATTTAGAGGTGTGGTCTTTCTAACTTCCATTGGAAGTTAGCATGAATACCGATTTTTTGGGGAAAATGGCCCACGGCAAATTTTGGGTTTTCACATCTTAAAAACGGCAAAATAGCGGCACATTACGAGCTATGCAGTTTTGTGATTGGATGAAATAGTCCTGCTAACTTCCTCTGGAAGTTAGGATGAACACCGATATTTTGCGGAAAATGGCCCGCGCAAATTTTTTGTTTTCGCATCTTAAAAACGGCAAAATGTGGCAAATTATGAGCTATGCAGTTTTGTGATTGGATGAAATGGTCTTGCTAACTTCCAGGATGTGCATATTTGTATTACTCTTATTACGATATATCCATTGCTGATGAAAAAATATACAGCTGTATTTAAAAAATCAAAAATTATAACATTTCTCGAAAACTAAATATATTTCAAACAATATCCCTATGGCACACGCCCCACGCCCCATACCCTATGCTTCGTTACTTGCTCCGCATCTTTGTTCTTGCCCCGTAATTCCGCATTGTTGAGTGAAAATTGCACTTCGATATCGTGAACAGTTCAGAATTTATGGGGGTGGCCCATAGTTGGTGGGACACTCTGTATAACAAACATTGATTTCTTTTCAAAGATATTTCAATTTGCTCTACCCACTATTTCGTGACTAGAAAGTAAATTAATGCTAACTACCTTTTTAATTTTCAATTTTTGTTTCAGTTTTTAAATGACATAAAATATGTGTTATAAATTATTTATATTGCTGTAAATTCTTTTGAAATATTGAAAAAAGTAGCCCTTATTACCCAAAGAAAACATTAATTTATAATTTATAAAAGTCTCAAAACTTATTATGTTATACCTATGCTTTGTTACTTTTTCACTTTATTATAATAATGGATGAATCTGTGTCAGAAAGCAGTCAAAACGTCCGTAAGAGATAAGTTCCATTCCGGAGTAGATAAGTTAAAAAATAATAGCATCTGCCAAAAGTGAATACGAATTAATAACTTACAAATAATTGAAGTCCATCAGACTTTTTCGGTTACGATAATTCTAGACACTGGAATATCACATCACTTGCTTCTAGAAACTCTTTCATTTTTAAACGATTCTCCTATACCAGACCATTGCCGCAGGTGGCGGGATCGCGGAATAACTTCTCTGTGAATATGCAGTCCGTATATCGTATTTCAGTCGGTGATGGAAATTTACACCGATGGAAACAGTTCTCAATGCACAGGGACGCGAATGTTGTCATAGGTATGTTTGTTCGAACAATCAGACACAGAAGTGAGTATGAATAAATAAACACATGCGACAGAAATCATGTAGCACAGAACTTTTGTGTAAAAGAATACACTGAACACCGAGTAATATACATTTAAAGGATTTTAACGGAATTTTAAACATAGTTTTTCAGTAATATCAGAGAAACTTTTATGTTTAAAAACTGCAATATGAAGGAGTTAACTACGATTTTCGTTGTCAATTGACAAGCCAATTAAAAGTAAGTTTCCGTACGGATTTGACAATATACAATAACACAACTAGGATTTCCACATTGTGTCCTAAACGTTCGAATTTGTAAACGTTCTTGAATACTATCTGCTGTAAAATTACGTGAAAAAAGCTCCCACTCAGTGCATGCAAAGTTCGACAAAGAAAAAAACTTTTTTCCTGATTTCTTTTTAAGATCTAAAAGAAAATAGTTCATATCGGACTAACATTTCGTGGTCTGTAGCGAGGGAAACTATTTCATAATCATGGAGAAAATCATTGAAACTAAATTTGAGTTGAACCCAAATTCGTGCTGAACCAAATTTAGTGATTTTTGTTTCGAATGAAAGTTAGTTGACAGATATTTTATCGCTTGCTGTAATTAATCGATTTTGTAGTGCATTTTTACAATATTTTAAAATGTATAGAATAAACATTTTCTGCTGTCGTTTATGTGAATTGCACTTGCATACTGAAACCAACCTTCGATGATAAGTCGTTTAGAGTGAGAAAGCGGGAACGGATGTGAGGTTAGAGTTAGTGAACCAAAGATATCAAGTGTTATTTTAGTTCAAAGATTGAGCATTGTTAAATGCAAAAGTTAGTGAGTACATATAAATGCAAAGTCAAGGAATCGTTTAAAACACATGTTCCTTCATATAGTTTATGATTATAATGAAATGCGATGCGTTACCATTTAAATTAAGATAGATACGATTTTCCGCTGTTGTGCACTTCAACCTACACGCCCACATCTCGGTAAAACATTTCAATTACATTTTCACAAACACATTTTACTCTGTGATGACAGTGAATAGTAATATTGTATTGCTTCAAAATGTGTAAACCTCTCTCATTTCAATAGTTTTCGTGAATAAGTACTGAATGACATGAAACATTATTTTAAAGGTTTCCATTTTCCTTTTATTTTGTCGTTGTAGTTGTAACTTTTGTACTACTCTGCGTTTTGCGCAATTCAATTACAAAGTGGAAGAAAATGGTGTGGAGTTTACGATATTTGCATCACAGAAATAGATTTGAGGCGTTGGTTTGTCGTACGTGTTTATTTTGGCATTAAGCTTTTCCGGTCGCATTGCGATCATCTTCAATGCTACAATAATAATAACAAGATATCTAAATTACATATAAAATAACATAATACAGAAATTATTGTGAATAAAATTACAATACAAGCAAATAGCAAAAAAGGAATATAAAATGTCAAAATGGGCCACCGCCGTCTCAGAATCGGTGTGTCAGTTTGTTCATTTAAATTTAATTATTTACTCATGTCGAGACTATCTTTATTTTATTTTACTTCGCGTTAGAATAGTACATTTGTGATTTCATGTACTCTTGATTCAAAATTCTTTCCATTTTCACATTTTATATTCCAATTTTTCTATTTTGCTTCAATGTTGATTTTATTCATAATAATTTTCTGTAATGCATTATTATTTTATTTGTAATTTCGATATATTGTGATTATTTTTTGTAGCACTGAAGATGACCGCAACGCGACCAGAAAAGCTTGATGCCAAAATAAACATGTACGACACAACAACGCCTCAATCGCAAAGGTTAAGACAGTGAAGTTGAATAACGTTAAGTAGTGAGATGCTAGCGTACACAAGCTGAGCGGAGGGAGCATCAGCTATTCTAGATCGTTCCATCTGCTCCGTGCCGCTTCGCAAACAGCATCACTCGCCCGTGCGACCGCTCCACTTGCGGCGGCGAGTCCCTCTCGCCTCTGAGTCTACCGGTGGCCGAACACCGCGTCCGATGTGGCGGCAACCGGCTCTAAACCCAGTCGTTGGAGCTTAGTTGCAGCAGAACGTTGGCAGCTTCAGAGTCGGTGGTTGGTCGACCGGCGCGAGTAGTGACGTGTGGAAAACTGCAGGTGCCTCTCCGGGGGCCAATTAGCGAGAAGTGCTGCTTATGTAACGCGGTCAGGTGCAAGCGACGGCGAGCCATGGGGGAGAGGGCGTCGGGGAGGCACAGTGGGCGACGGTGGCAGAGTGGAAGCGACGGCCAGTGACATGGGTGTGATGGTGGGCGGTAGTCAGCGACGGACAGTAACGTAGTATTGGGAGGGGAGGGCGGCGATAGAAGTGACGGCGGTCGACGCGAGGCATCAAGAGTGTCGGATGACGATGGGCAAAAAGAAGGGATGGAAGATCTCTAACAATCTGGGGAGGCGTCGGCATGTAACGGCGGTAGAGGGGCGTTACGGGGTGACACTGGACAAAAAGGTGTGAGAGTGAGCGACAGCTAACGATTCGAAGCCACGGAGGCGACGGCGAGGGATGGTAAGCCTCCCGATAAGACGATGGGAGACGAGGAGCAATGGGTGACGATATCTGATGACGGGGACGATGTAGGGCGCTGGAGACGATGTGGGCCTCTAGGGGCCACGGTAGGCGACAGGGAGGTGCCATGTGTGACGGGAAGCGACGGTGGGAGATTTGAAGGGACAGTGGGTGACCAGGAGAGACAATAGACGTCAAGAAAAGATGGAACAATGTTATAGTAGACGAGGAAGGGTGATGGAAGTGAAGAGCAAAGGGGCACTAGGAGAGACTGCGCGCGAAAGAGAGTGACTTCGGGCGAAGGAGAGTGACTTCGGGTGAGGGAGAGTGTCAAGGGGCGACAATGGGCGGTGACGGCGTCGGGAGGGGCGATAGTGGACGATGACGAGACGACGGCGTTTAATGGTGAGAGATACTAGGTGGCGATCATCAAGAACAACGGGCAATGGGATCCGATAGAGGGGGGACGGCAAAGATTGGGAAACGAGCTTGGGTGAATGCCAGCAACGGGGGAAAACAGCGAGTGATGGGGAGCAATGGAGCTCAACGGCGGATGACAGAGGGTAAAAGATGATGACGGCAGACCACAGGATTGATGTTGAACGACAGTGGGCGGTGACGGGCGAGGGGGGTCAACAGAAGTTGAGGAGGACAATGGAAAGTCGACAGAGGAGGAAAAGGGGTGACAGGGGACGTGAGCAGATGAGGCCAATGGAAAATCGACAGGTGACGGCAGTGATGGAGAGGTAACGGGCAAAAGACAACAGGTGATGACGGCAATGCAAAGTCAACGATGGTTGACGGCGGGGGACGACAGGTTACGGGGAACGACAGCAGTTGAGAAAGGCTGACGGAGGGTGAAGGGGCGGCGAGAGGCGACGGCGGGCGTCAAGGGGCGATGGAGTCGATAGCTGGATCCGGTGGGCGATGGCACACAGCGGCGGGCAACGGCCGGCGCGCCAACTCGTGGCAACGCGCAGGTGACCTAGATCGCGGTGCACTCGAGTGGAGAGACTCACGGGAGCTGTGTTCATTGCGCGAGCGGCCACCGCGGGGAAGATAGAACGCGCGTTCAAACATTCTGCTCAACACGTCCGCGCTTATGAATTCGGAACACCCTACGGATACAGTACAGGTAAGGTTGTGGTGCAGTGGTCGTGTAGCTAAACGTTCACCCATTGGTAACAGAGTTTAAATCTTTATCGATTCTTGTGAAATTTGTGATGGCAGGATATTCTGCGTCCTAGTAGTTACCCTCTCTGTTTTCTCTCGTTGCCTCAGTCCCATTCAATTAATCGACATCATGTCATTACCGATTATCCATTCTTCAAAATCATTTATCCCAGATACGGCCAAGAGACATAGTACAGGAAAAGTATAAAAAAATAATGATTGTGGCGAACATAATTGTTATTCGAATATTCATCCTCTCCCACTCAAAGATAAAACCGAAAGAAAAAAGAAGGCAAAGGAATGAAACGCAAAGAACGAAAGAGAACTGAAGGCTGCAGATGTACCGATCGCCAGATATAAACTCAGGAGAGTAAAGTGAGGCTGGTGAAAGCTCTAGGAGGAATCAGACTCTATCAGGAAGGTAAAGGGGGTTGAACAGATAGGAAGCAGCCGGAGTCTGGCACAAATTGTGCGGGGATCAAGCGAGAATTTTGTGACAGGAGCTGAATGCAGAGGCTAGAGGGAGTGGCGGGGAGGAATTCTCCTGGTGGGGGCGGGAAAAGGAACTTGAGGGGATGTGGACGTAGGAAAGAGTCGTGCAGAGGACTGCGGGTGGAAGAGAAGCCAGAAACGAGGGCTGACGTGGGAGCAGTGTGTTAGTGATAAGAGCGTAGTGTTTTCTCCAATGTTTATTTCGGTATGGAGTTACTGTTTTGTCTTCTAGGACTTTTACTATTAGAACGGACAGTGATAGTTTCGTCTTTTAAACGCTTATCAGATGCTAAAGAAAAATTAGACATCAATGCCATTCCTATTCAGTTTTTAAAAACTATATTTTCCAGCCAGACTAACAATTACGTTAAAACATTAGTGCCAGTAGATGTAGAGAATAGTTGTGGAACAGAAGATATATAGTGAATATTGAACTCATTCTCTAAATAGGACATATCCTAAAGGACCGCAAGTACAGAAAATGTTGAAAATAATACGTGTTGTGTATATTGGTATATGCCCTATCCATACCTGAAAAAACTAAAAGTATTTTAATGGAAACTTGTAGAAAATGATTGTTAAATATTGCTAAATTCAGTTACAATTATTTCTTAGAACAAAAATAAAAGTTTCCTTCAATTATATTGAAATTAATTTTCGCGTCCCCCACTAACGCCGTCCCCGTCGGTGTTCTCGGGGAACGCCCTTGGCATGCGAGCATTGAAACGGGTTGTAGAGGGGAGCCAGCGCGGCGCGGGCGGCGTGCATTCAAGGCGCGCACTGCGCTGAGGGAGGGGGTGCCGAGGCGAAGCGCAAGGGGGGGGGGTCGTGTGAGACTAGAGGGGTGTGCGTAGCGGAGCGAGATTGGGATGAGAGGGAGCGGGCGTGAACTGGAAGGTGTGGGAGCGGGGATCTAATGGGAGCAGGGGGCCGAGCGTGGGGTGGCGGGACGTGGCGTACGAACGGTGCAACTGGTATGTGGGCGGGGTGAGAGGAGTGAGGGAATAAGTGCGAATAGAATGCTAGAGAGGTGTAGAATTGAGTGTGAAGGGGGCACAGTTGAGGCAAGGTTTAGTGTAGGGTGGTGGGATGGAGAGAGAGCACGGCGTAGGGAGAATCCTGGTGGAGCCCGGGAGCGGGATGAGTGATTGATTGTTAGTAATTCCGGGCGCCCCAACTACCGAGGTCATTTGTCCTGTAAATGTAGTGCATGTTTTATTGGGAATGTGGCTGTGATCTGCACCGCTAGGTGGCGAGATCCGGCGCCGACCGACCAGCGACCAGCTGGGTTTTCCCCAACCAGATATCTCCCACCAGCGGGGCACCGCCCCAGCCAGAAAGCTCGAATATCCCGACCGATCTCCCAGCATGTTTGGTAGTGTAATGCATGAGTGTGTGTAATGGGTGAGCAGTGGCGTAGCCTGATTTTTGGCTTAGGGATGTAACTCGAGAAATGAGAAAATAATTTAGAACTCGTAAATGTTCCTTATTCCCTATTTTAAAAATTGCCCCATTTCATTCCGGACCCATTAGAATGAGCGTAATGTATAAAATGGAAAGCAATGATCTTCAATTTGTATAGTAAAAAACAATAAGGAAGAGAATATCAATTAATTTACAGTCACGTAACGAAAAACAGTTGACAGCAGTTCTTTGCTACTTACATCAGGGATTTCATCCAGTGTCGATGAGACAAAAGTCTTTAGAAATTTCATTCACGAGACATTACCATGCTCACACTTGAAATCTAATCGTTCTGAATTTCTGGTGAGGTTGCATGAAACGGTGGAATTTTCCATATCACCCTTGAGAGTTTAATCATATCTCATTATTTCATTTATATATTCTATGATTTATTTGTATTTGATGATCCTCTATTATCATGACCACGAAATGCAAGCCCTTGTCTCCCAAAATAGTATACAACTCGAATGAAGTGTGATAAAAGTTCCCTGTTTTTCCTTATATCACTTTTGTACTGCCCAACAAACCATGTGCTGGCTATTTAATAAAATTTTATCCTCTTAGATTTTCCGAATATTTTTAACGGTTTCTGACGTGCTATGAGTGTATGAGTACTTATGTGTCTTGATAGCCTTGTAAATATTATTCAAATCTGCGTAAACACTGAAATCCCACCCTTTTTTCTTTTGAGAACATAAAAGAACAGTAACATAGTGTTTTAAAACTTTTACGTCCGCATATTCATGATTCATTATCACAAATTTTATTATTAAAATGTCGCTGACATTTTGTAATGTTCGAAATGATACTGAGAGTTTTTGGCAGAATGCTTTAATTATATTTTCCTTTTCAGAAAATGTTAGTCTGCATATTTCTAGTTTTTAATTTGTCCACGGCACAAGACAATTCCATAAATATGTGCACGGCAAAATACGATTTCATAATTATATAGGCTCTTACTTGGATCGCGTTGTACTCGGCATTCCTCAGCACGGATGTGGATTGCATGGTCACATACCCTTGTGCATTCAACCACCACTATCCCTAACCTAAATTGGCTACAAATATATATTTACTAAATGCATTAAAATAAGATAATAATTCATAAATAAAATTATTACTCTAATTAATTAACCTTGTTCTGTTACAAACACAGAAGAAAACCATGAAATTTCGTAACATAAGATTTATTTCATTGGCTCGCTGGATGTAATGGTTGCCTGTGCATCTGATTCACAGCGCAGGCGAGGCTGCATTTCCAAGTTCGTCAACCACGTGAAGAATCGAATCTTCAACGGCGCGAAGTTTGAAATACAAAGAAATATTTTGTAATACAAAATGAAAATAACAAATGGACAATTTACAATCATTTTAAAGTAAATATAACTGATATTGTCAGGGTATGTAACACCTCACCCAATCCATGGACGCTACGCCCCTGTGGGTGAGGATAGGACAAGAGGAAGGAAAGAACGGTCCGTGGCCCGTTTGTTAAGGTATCGCTCCGGCATTCGCCTGTTGATTAGAGAAAGCACAGAAAACTACCGATCAGATCAGCCGGCCGCTAGACTTCTCCTCCAGACAGCGACTGAATTTGACCTAGCTGACAAGCTAGTGTCGAAAATCCTGCCGCCGTCGGGACTGGAACCTAGGGCCTCCCGGTCAGAGGCACTGCAGTGAGGGGGCGGGAAGACTGAGAATGGGGACGCACGGGCTGCGAGGGAAGTGTGGGAGCGGGATCGCGTGGGGCCACTGGTGTGGCGTGGCGCAGGGTGGGCTGGTGGGGCTGGGCGCAAGCAGGGCGTACAATGAGCCCGGACGGCGACCGCGGGATGCGGGAGTGGAAGGAGCCGCAATGCGGCCAACCTACGTGGGAGTTGGGGGTGTGAGCATGGCTTGACCAACGCATGTCGGAAAACGGATGGGGCGCGAAAAATACGTGACCTGAGGTTGAAGCATGAGCGTATCATATTCGGAGCGTGATCCAGGCATTATCAGAGCATGCTCGGGGCGTTATCGGAGCATGATCTGAACTTTATCGGGGCTTGATCAGGGCATGAGCTGTGCTTCGCTGGACGATAATCGACGCATGATCGGGACATCAAAGGGGCTTTATCAGAGCATCATTGGGAGATTACGGGCCTGATCGAAGCATGAGTGGGGTGTAATCGGAGTAAGATCAGAGAATAATCGTGACACGTTCAGGAGCGAGGTTTGATCAGAACATGATCCAGGCATATTGAGGCATGATAGGAACATGAAAGCATGATCAAGCAGTATGGAAACATAATTGAAGCATCTTTGGGGCATGATCAGGTCACGAGCGGGGCGTGATCCGTGCGACATCAGATCATGATCAGAACATGTCCAGAGGTTGGTCACAGCAAGATCAGATCATGATGATCAAGATACGAGTGAAGCTGGCTCGGATCTTGATGCGGGGCGCGAGCGGGGCTTGAAGGGACCTGGTGGGCCGGAAGGAGGGCTCGTGCTTGGCTGTTGGAGCGCGCGCGCTGCACAAGCGAATTGTTGGGCGTGGGCGCGGGCGCGGTGGGGCGCGGCGGGGTGATTAGCCCGCTTGGCGGTCTGCGGCCCGGGGTGGCGGGGCCCCGGGATCGATGCCCGCTGCGGAGGCGGCGGCGGCGCCAACTCGCCCGGGGCGTGAGGCCGGCGCGCTCTCTTCAGCTCGTTCCTCCTCCCCGACAGATGGCGCATGTGCTGGCCACGCTGTACGACGGGAGGTGCAAGGGGAAGGAAATGAAATGGTCTGAATGGCTGGGGAAGCTATTATATTAGAGCTCCTCCCGTCACACTAAAGCACCTATCTACCTTTGATTACGCAATGGCCTAAGACATATTGCTTAATGGTCCTTTGCTTTGCATTCTCAGTCATAAAGTTTTGGATTGGCCCACTCTTGGTCTCTCTTCCTTCTTTTTCCTTCGGATTTCTTCTTCATGTTCATTAAAGTTTCCCTGCTGTCCATGACATCTTGGCTGTTCGGGTAAGCTGTAACGTTACGCCTACATTCCCTCCGTTTTTACCTGCGCTTCCATTTCTACGTAGAGCTAAGATTCGGCGCAAGGAGTATGCCGAGATGGCCCCTAGGCACTCCTTTGCACTCCTAGTCATAAAAGGAAAGATTGCCACCCCCCTCTGAAATGTTACAACTCTGTGAGAAATGTTTATACTATGACCGACCGTCGTATGGGAGGAATTTTAAATCATCAATTATTCAACCTAGCTCAGTCGCATGATGGTCGAAAACATAAAAAAAGGGTTTAGGGTCATGGATACTTTGCATACTGGCATTCCCAAAATTATTCAAAATTAAATCATTTTCATAAATCAAATTACACTATAATCACTGAATCTTGTTGTGTAGGCATTACATATCAGAAACATATATTTATACAAATACTCTACATGAAAAAGATCTTATAACTATAACCCTTTTGTATACATACATTTGCTACTAACAATTCAGAAAATTTAATCCTATGCTTTCTTGTGTCTCCTGCTTTTGACAGAGCTTCCAAAATGAAATTCCTATCTTCACTTTTCAGAACAGAAACAAAAACATGGATTGTTTTTTTTAAATGGCACACAATGTTTTTCCAAAATTTATCTTTAGAAACTCCTGTTAACTCCTTACTCACTCCTTCAGTTTAAAAGAGAAACTTTACAATTTTACTATTTGAAACAATTCTTTTACAAATTCTTACAAGTTGTTTCAACTTATTTTTCAAAAATAAGAACGATTGATTTCATAGTTTTTAATGTCAGTTTCAAAACTTCTCAAACACTTGGTAACGTATTCCTGATTATTTTATGCAATTATACAAAAATTTAGAAGAGAGTTCAAAATACTATTATTCCGTTTGGAACTTTCTTACATGTGGCGTATGCGACCTTCAGGGACGGTGGTTGAAATCAGCAGGCTGCAGCGGCGCGGCAGCCAGAGTTTGCGGTGCGCCTCGCGACCTTGTCTCACCCCTCCACCGTTTTAAACCTTGACGCCGTCGTGTTGGCCAAGCGTTCGCTTGCGTAGGAATTTTTTACTTCGTTCTTGTAAGAATTTACACTAGTTCCAGTGAAATCCCACGCCAAGATACCAATTGAAGAACAACCAATACAGAGCGTTCAGTCATGTGACCGATTTTTTTGACAGCCATTGTTGCCATACCATAGAGATCGTGCCAGGGGGCGTGGTCGGTGATTAACACACAGAAATTATTCGCTTTTATTTCACGAACGTTGGCTAACTTGTCTTAGCGCCGTGAAACCATCTATTGTATTGTCTTTCCTCCAAAGGAAAATGTTCGCGGATAAATATTTTGTTATAGTGAATATATTCGTTGAAACTATGTTCAAGATAAAAGTTAATATTTTCTGTATGGTGTATTTAGTTAATATGTGGAGATTTTCCTACAGAAATGAGAAGTTCAACTAGCAGGACTTTTGTATATTTGGCGGGCCTTTTGTCTGTTTCGTGACATGGTTATATTCGAAAGGCAAGCGAAGCATCTACTAAATTGTTTACAATTGAATGATATGAAATGGGACAAATAAGTGCATGATTTGCGTGTACTGAAGTATGTTTAAATTTGTGAAATTGGAATTAGATCAGCAGGTGTAATGATCATGAATAATGCTTGTCTGGCTTGAAGCACCTACATTGTGGTTTAATACTGTTTTATTTTGATATATCATTTTATATATTATCTTTAATAATCTACCTTTTAGTTTTTGCCTCTCAGCCATGACCAGATAAGAGTAGAGAGTGCTGCTTGAGCAAAAGGAAAAATATATATTCTTACATACAGGTTGTTTCATCAAAAGTACAGAATTATTATTCTCTCAAAGTCAAAAGAAATAAATGACTATTGAGCAACTCTGACAGCACAGATGTTTCAAAAATGAAAAGATTTCTACTTTGATTGTAAGAAACATGGATTTATGTAATGGACAGAGTAGCAATTCATTCTGTGCTGGTGAGTGCTATTTTTCAACAATATTTCTTTTAAGAATGTAAAAAACACTCATATATGAAATTCATTTAATCTTTTTTTAAATAACTGATAAAAAAACAGGTATTGCTACAATACAATTCAGTCACAAAAGTAGTTTCAACATTATTTACATCACTATAAAGAGTGGAGTACAACCTGTATTAAATTCAATAACGTTCAATGATCTTATAGTAAAATCAGTAATACAATTTTAATTAGAACTTAAAGTTTGCTAATAGAATGTGTGAAAGCTTCTGAGGCTGATGTTCAGATAAAGTTTTTCACTGAAATGAACAAAATTTTGCTGAATTAAATCATAGAATACAATTTTACTTTTTGTATTTATTTTGATACAATGTTTGTCAATATTCTTACTATTTGATAAATCGTATTGGTTGATATGGGGAAGATGAAATTATAGAGAAAGCTGGTCACTGAGTTCTGTCTTCCCGTCCCCCTAATTGTCACTATATTTTCACTATAATTCTATCGAATTGGTATGGAGCCAGTGCAAAAGATATTATCAGTGGCATCATGATACCACTTTCAATCACAAAGCAACAAGAAAAAGAAAGGAAGCAATAGAACTGACTACTGTGGAGAAGAAAGTGAATTAATATACAAATATTTCCTTAGAATATTTTCCAGAAATGTTACTAATGTAACATATGGTTCTCATTTATTCTGAACACTTCTGTATTTGGGATAATTATATGGCACATACTGCAAAGAATATAGAAGAAGAGTGTAGAGTAGAAATAAGTAAGAAGGCTTCCCAGATTCCAGTCATAATAAATTTTCAGGATGACTCTTATGACAAAGATCCCCCCGGTGTTCCCATTCCAGGATCCACTGATGTTTCTTATTTGTGGGAATATGGCTGCCCATGAAAATGGATTGAAAAATTTTTGACGTTTGTTATTCTTCATAGGTGCAGAGTTGCAAGTTGTAAATTTATATTATTCCAACTAGGGCAAGTGAGTGGTTATATTCCATGTGATATCGTGAATATATATTATTATTATGCTGATCTTGGCTTATTGAAATGTATTTTTCACTATTATTATCATTATTCTTATTTGTACTTTTACAAGTTTCTAAAGAACTATATACTATCAGGATTCATAGAAATGCTTTAATAACTGTTACATCAGAATTTTATTTTCAATAAACATTTATGAAATTAGATATATGTAGGTACATTTTTATGCTTCAGATCTTTAATGACAACAACTTTCTTTCAACATGCAGATAAAAACTACCAGATGGCTTTCAAATAGTTACTAATAGTGACTTCATTGTACATATAGGCGGTTGAGAAAATAATGTAATGTGGAGCATTAGAACTAGAGAAAACTTTTGAATATTTTTGATTGAGGGGTGGGGACTGTGGTACCAGTTGGTTTTTAGCTAATATTTTTATCTTTATCAAATTTGCCATGTGTTTATATCTGTGTATGTGAATGTTCTCTCAATATCTGAAAATAAATATTGTGTAGTTAGAGAGCATGTGATACTGTAATGGTTTGTTGGTGATGGAAGTTAGAGTAATAATATAGTAAGTGGTAACTGGACCATAACTGGATAATTCAATTTTTCTCTTAATTTATGTTTCTCTAATTTTTTCTAAACTTAATTTCAGATTTTTTTGCTAAACATTAACTGGTACAGAACCTATAGAAATGTTTTTTTATTATTTTTTGCAATATAACTAGTCTTTGAATTTAGTTTTTTCTTGCAATTACTGAATCTTTCTTCAGTATGTATGAATATTTTCATTATTATGTGTATTCTCACTAATTGCAATATAGAGATGTACACTTCTTCTCTCTTCACACCCCATCTCGATCAGGTTTTTGTCCAGTTTCCCTGATCCTTTGAGCAAATGCTGAGATGGCCCCTTGTTTTGCTTCTGGACGTAAATGTAGCTTCACTGTGCGCACGTTTTGTTGAGCACTCCTTTTGCTTGTAGTTCATTTACAGTTGAAATTGATTTTCTATAACTCGAGAAAAAACATTTTTCATTTTTCATTTTTTTTATTTTTCTAAAATAATTATTTTCTAAATTCATTTTTTCGTTTTTTTTTTAAATAAAATTCTGGCCCTCAAGAAAATGTGCGCAGATAAATTTCTTTCCCCACACATCATATACAGTTTTTACTGTTTTTTTGACAAATAAATAAATAAATAAATAGAAGATATAAGTAGTCACTTCATTAAATCTGCTGATGTTAACTACCTTTGTAAAAAAAAGCAATTAAAAGAAATTCTAATTCTTTTTTATTAAAAGAAACTTTTTCAATTTTGTGAAGTTAATTTTTGATGAGTATGAATGTGCATTGAAAATATATTGTCAACACCATATAAACCAAAAATTAATTCAGGTAATAGAAAAATATTATTCCTTTGAATAAAAAAAATTAGAAATGCAGATTTAATTAAAAGAAAAGTTTTATCTTTTAAGGAGTTTAATGCTTACTTATGAAGTAAGTATCATACGACATCTTAACAGAGAGAGATTAAAGTGGGAGATGTGAGAGAGATGAGATTAAAAGTTATCAAATTATGCAGTTAGGTCAGGCTTGATAACCAATCAAATGCTGTTATATAAGATGTTACAATATGAATTTTGTTCATTTTTAAAATTTTCAATGTATAATTTTGATTTCAAAATACAACTTTTTACTCATCGTAGCAAATGTGGCGGATGGGGTTTTGAGCTAATTAATATTAGGTCATGGACTTTCAGGATATGTTCTAAAAGTACATAGGGAAGTAATTTCAATTTTATAAATTTTCATTTGAAATCATCAAAGTGAATAAAATTTATTAAACTTCAAAGGTGTTTGTGCAACAGTAGTATCCTTCAAAGAAATCACAACACAAATAAGGGAATTATTTTTTCATTTATATAACTTTGATTTTGTGATATCTTTTCACCCATGTTCAACATGACTTTTATTTATTATAGATAATAAAGTTATTGAAAGTATGAAACCTCTCAATTTTCATTTCGTCAAATTTTCATAGTGAAATTCAATTCAATTTTATTAATAGACTTGTTATACACAAATTAGTTGAGGAAGAAACTTACAGTGTGCGGGCCCGTTTAATAGCTTTTTTTTTTTTAATTGGAAAAACATTTAGGATAAATAATAATTTATAATTTAACATTCTGTAGTATCCTTTTAATAACAAGTACATATTTCATAGCACTTTTTAACCTATGATGTACCTAATATCTAAATTTTAAGAACTGACTGCTTGTTTTATATTTAAGAAATTCACTGAATTCACTCATTCACAAAAGTTATTCATCTTTTGATTAACTGCGTGTATTTTGCCAATCAGTACTCAGAAAATGTTTATTAACTTGAATCTTTTTCTTCACAGAAACCTTTCAACATGGTTTGAATACTTTCCAAAGTTGATAATTAGAAGAACTCAAAATTTAATAAAATATTTAATAACAATTAATGGAGGTTTTGTATTAGTTACACACAAACCATATGTAACTAATATTTCAATGAAGCTTTGCTTCACCTGTCGTGAACTGTTGAACAAATGATTTACAGTATTTAAGTATTGTTACCATAATTTCACAATTAACTTAACAAATCAGTATGTCAATGATCAATAATTGAATGGGTGAAATACAGCACAGTATAAGTGAGATTTTATAAATTCTGAGAAAACCACTTTTACAATAGGCTATATTTCAGTGCCACTGTTGATTCGTAATTTTATAAACAATTAAAATGCCTAGGTTTTAATACTGAAACAAAGTAACATGATTTTACAGTGATATTGAATGAAAGACAACAGTTTTCTCAGAATTTATAAAATGTCACTGTTCTGGCTTTCACACATTAAATTGATCATTAATCATAACGATCAATCAATAGAAATTATAAACATCAATTATTCTAATTGCAGAACATTATGCAGCACTACATTAATTGCAAAGTTCTGAACATGCAAGATTCAAAAGTACCAACAGAATTCCGACAGTTTTTACAAGGCCTACGTATGGGTTCAGCAGTATTCGTCGTCGTTCTCCTGTCAGACGGCTTAATTCACTCAGTCACAGATATTATCAACAGCATTCCGAAATTATTTGTCTCAATTCGTATAATTTGTCGTCCCTAATGATAGTGGAATACTATAAATCTCTTGTAAAAACTATTTCTAACGTTCACAACGTGAAAATACATTCAATTACAAAATCCAGCCAGCTGACACTCCGACTCAGCTGAGCGGCGGAAGAATACTTTTCGGGGAGCAATGCGGTTTTCGGCGACGCTCATTTGTTATAGAAGCTGTCAAAAAAATCGGTCACATGACTGAACGCTCTGTACAACGGGAAGGGAAAAACAAAAAAACTCTTCTATGTCTCTTCGAAGAGTTTCTGCTGCTTCGGAAACGATGGTTAGTATCTGCACTATCCACGCAGTGTTTCGTCTTCCGCCTTGCGACTGCTTGTCGGTTTCTCGGTTCCAAAAGAAAGAAATGCTACTTATCGCTTTTCGTGTCTTGCTACTTCAGCGAACTCTAAGGTTATATTTCTGCACCTGTTCTTTTGTTTTTACAGCGTGAGTTTCAACTTGTCTCTGTTTACGGAGGCGAGGGATGTGACACGTTTTACTAGGATTGTGGTAAAACGGGTGGTTACAATAAAAGTGGTCAGGCGTAAGAGCAACCCTTATATCCTGAGCGTCGCCGCTAAACCACTGTTGTTATAATAATAACAATATTAATAATAATTATTATTATATACAGAAACGCCCTGTTAACGGTTTTAGTTATTTCTTAGACTCACCTATGCGCCAAAGCCAGTCAATTTCTTGTCATGCAACGACAATTTTAATAATTTTACTTTTTAGAAGAAAGAAAATAACTTAGACTCTTATGTTAATTTATTTGAGATGCAGTAATATAAATCTGTAAACGACAAGAAAAACAAACTTGATATCTGAATACAATTACTCGTATTACTCTACTCGACATCTTAATATAAAGAAATATATATATATATATATATATATATATATATATATATATATATATATATATAGGGTGAGTCACGTAACTTTAGCACCTTCTGTAACTTTTGAAGGGTTGAAGATATTGCAATGCAGTTTTCACGGAAGTAAATGAGGGAATGGGGCTAATTGATATGTGTATTGATTTCTCTTTTATCATTTGTATTTTACGAGATATTTGAGGTAACTTTGTTTTTTCAAATGGGACTATACATATTTTTTCAGTCTATCATGACAAGCGTAAAAAGACAAATCCAAAGATATAAATATTGTTATATGTTAGATAAGCATTTTTTTGAGTAATTGTGATTTTTTTGCGACTAGTGTTTAACGGATATTTTCATTGTAACTGTCAGCCCCACAAGGTCACGCAGCGCTCCCCCAGCAAACGCGGGGTCGGGAAAGGGAAGGGATTTTAGTACTTGAGGATACGAAAAATATTCACAAAACTGTTGCATTTTTTCTTGAACTCTCCTTTCCATCCTGATCCATTTTCAGATATTTTGTGTTTCTTAGGGATTGAAAATACGGATTTGCCTTAAGTAGTATTTATTGAAATAAGACTATTTTCTATCCCCAAGTTATTATTATATTCTTATTAACATTGAAATTGTTTGCTCAAAATACGCAATATTTTTTGTAAAGTTTTAATTATTTATTCTTATTGTGCTTTGTTTCAAGATCCCATTAATACGTATCTTATGAAACCCCATTAAATGGAGTTGAAGTTATAAACAATTTTATTACGATACAAACTTATGACAAATCCTTATTTTCCATCCTTTAATTCCTTCAATCAAAGAAAGTCGAAAATCTGAAAATGCGGAAGGATGGGAAGCACAGTTCAGGAAAAAACTGCAATGGTTCTGTGAATATTTGGAATATATTTCGTATCTTCAAATCTCCCTTCCCTTGCCCGGCCGCGCGTTGCTGGTGGAGCGCTGTGTGACCTTGTGTGGTGGACTATTCAAAATGTCCGTTAAACCCCAGTCGCAAAAATCAAAATTAATCAAAAAAATGCTTATCTAACATATGACAATATGTACATCATTGGATTCGTCTTTTTATGCTCGTCATGGTGGACTGAAAAAATATGTATAGTTCCATTTGAAAAAACAAAGTTACCTAAAAAATCTCGTAAAATACAAGTGATAAAATAGAAATTAATGCACGTATCTATTAGCCCCTTTCCCTTATGCACTTCCGTGAAAACTGCATTGCAATAACTTCAACCGTTCAAAAGTTACAGGAGGTGCTAAAGTTACGTGACTCATCCTGTATATATGATCGACTTCCAGACAACCCCGATAAGCTAACCATATGTATCTATGGAGACCTTCCATAAATGAAACTTATACATTTTTGAACTGAATAATGTCTTTCGTAATATAAAAGTGCCACAGAAACGTTCCTCAGCCCAAACATTTTTTGTATCCTTCGGTGGTAACCAAAGGTGTTCACGAGGCAATATTGTGTAATATGAAAGCATTGAATATGTAGATACATTCGTAGAATAATAATGTATAGTAAATATTTTATCTCGAGAATTCGCAACGGCGTTAAAAGCGAAAAATAAATTTCATCGTATAGTTGGAGATAAACGCAGTAAATAAGCAGATATAATTGTGATTCCTAAGATTGTTCTAGAACACACACAATTCTTATATACTTTCTTGAAAACTTGTGAAAAACACACTGCAAAAATAAAAGAAGTAAAAATTTCAGCGATCAATGAATCGTTTTACGTTTCTAGGAATAAATATAATAAAACAAATCTAATTATTTCACTGTACATTACATTACAAACTTTTTACTTACTCTGACAAATACTTCACACATCACTTACATGCTTTCTTTTTGTTAAAGAATATCTCACTCTGATACAGAAACCTATATACGAGGACAAATAAATATTCAAAACCCAAACCATTTATTTTCGTTACATGCTCGTTTTATTCTACATGATATATGCTGAAAGATTGATACACATGGCTATGGACCTAGGCACAAAGAGAACTCATCCAAATTCCCCATTAATTATTCCTGAAGAACGTCCTTGTGCTTGGGAGGTGTACACCCGGTTGACAGAAATACTGCGACAAGGGTCTCTGTTACAACACATGTTGCACCCGCTTTGGATACTCATGAAAGCAACGTACTTGAACGTGAAATTCCACTTGTGCTTCCGAGCAAGTGAACATACGGCTCCCGTCATCGCAGAGCCGTAATGAGATTAAGCAATTGGGACGCGGAGCTGAATTATCGGCAATAACATTCAGGGACCGCAGCAACGCATGGACGACGGAACGACGACGTGCCTGCCATATAAAGGGCAGCGGGACAGATGTGCGAGCGTAAATGTGTAAGTGAGAGAATGAATTGAATAACATTGGTACGAGGCTGGTTTTGTTAAAAAACGCTTGTACATTTTTTAAATAACGGATCAGCAAAATGTTTGAATAATTTATGAATCTACAGTCCACATTTATCTTTTAAAGCAGGCGTAAATTAAAGTACGGACTTAATTACAACAAAGTAAAAGGCCATTTTAATAAAATTGACGATCGAAATACAGGATCGTTGTTGCATATGCATTAGTCATGAAAACGAATTTTAGTGAAACACTGGCAGCGAAGAGAGGAAAGAGGTAGAAAGAGAGGGTGAGCGAGTGGAGGGGAGGGGAGATAGTAGTGGATGGGAGAGAGTGAGGGGAGGGAGGAATGGGAAAGGGAGAGAGAGAGGGTAAAGGGACGGAGAGATACTACTTGCGCAAAATGAAGAGCGGTAGAAAAACGTGTCACCAAAACTAGAAACCATCTTTCGAGGGCAGTGGTGGATCCAGGGGGGCCATGGAGGACATGCCCGCCCCAAAAGTCCTACAGTTTTTGTTACCCCCCTTTACGTGGCAAAATTCATTTAAATAATTATTTATAGAATTATGTAATTATTTAAAAGATAATATTGTGTAGCACCTTATACGATTCCAAAACAATATATATTATGAAAACAAATAATATGTTTATTATTTAACAAAAATCTATGATGCCCCTACGCAAAAAAAAACCGGCTAGATACGCCCCTGTTCGAGGGAGACACTGAAATCCTGCAAACGAAAAAATGCGATGGAATAATTTCTTGGAGATGTCTCTTTGAAATGAAATGTGTTTGCAGTTGAGGAGGAGGAATAAACACAATAGGCTGTGTGAACACATAGTGTTTAATTACGGGTAAAATATCCACAGAGACGTGTTATAAACATAAACAAATGTATTTTTTCGTATTGGCAATCTGAATCCCACCAAACAGGGATTCTGGCTGCACCACGTGTTAGAGGATATTTTTTCTTAATTTAGCAAATGGATTTATCCGCTTTTTCGTTATTAAGGCACGGCAATAACTTTTTCTGCCGAAAATCCGCCGTTTTTTTCGCCGCAGCATTACATAACTTTCTCTATACTATGTATATCCTCCGTAAGTACTTCGTATATAGGTACGTATACGGGAAAGTAAAAATGAACAAGAACAATGAAACAATTTCAAAAATTTTTGGTTCCTGTGAAATGATGTTTGTGGTTGAAGTGAAATGTGACCGTGAAATGTTTGTTCTTCAATGAGACCATATGACTTAGGTTTATATCTAAAACGGTTTAAAGAATGAAACTTGGAAATTCTGAGATATACAGCTTTTATGTTTATAAAAAATAATCTAATACGAACTCCTCAGAACTTTAATCTTCCGGTGGGCGCGCCTATTTCAGTCGCATAAGCGGACATGCCTCGAGAAAACACCCCCAGAACTTCTATTATTTAGTTGAAGAAGGAAGTATAGAAACTCACAACTATTCTTTATATTTTTAATGTTAATACATTTTGTAGATCACAGAAATATGGCAATTTTTGGTATAGAACAATAAAAAACACCGCATAAAACAAACTATAACAAAGAAAAAAATTAACTAGAAAATTGTTATTAAATAAACATTAATTAAATGAAACAGTTACTGTCCTTAAATTTAAGAAAAGCATCAATTTTTTTTATGAAGCCATTTCCATTAACTCAAGAAAGTGCCTGATTTCTTCGTCTGTTTCAGCCCTTCAGCAAAGAAAAACAAAATATGTAGCACAAACAACAGCTTTCAACATCTTTGATTTTGCGTACAGTGATCGAAAATGCTTATAAACGAACAATCTGAATAAGCAAAATATTCGTTTCCTTACTCTAAACTAAATTAAAAAATACTTACACGATTGTGCGCTGGAGCACGGAGTGCTGCCGTCAGAATATTTTTAGTTTTAAAATCTTCTTTACTACTGATAGAGAGAAGGTAACGGAACGGAGATTTTGCGTTTCGTCTAGAATGTAGCAAAATGAGAATACTGAAGCCCTCTGACATGTCAAACAGCCGTTCTCCATTTTAGAATAATAAAAACACAAATGCAGCACGGCGTGCTGCCGCGCGACAACCGGAAGGTTAAGTTTTCGGTGGCAGGAATTAGTGTTGTTTAATCGTTCTGTACCCTCTGTGTGCCATTGATTGATTTTATTGTGTAAATATAACTAATGCTGATACGATGGCTCAGATTTTGACGTATTATTTGCAATAGCGCTGACCTGGATGGCCGAGGTAGCTAAGAGCGCGTACCGACTCAGCGTTTTGGGTTGCGGGTTCGAGCTCCGCCTTAGGCCTTGTTGTTTCTCACGTATGTGTTGTCGGGGAGGACCCCGCAATCTGCAGATCCCAGATGAGAGGAGCGCGCAAGTGTGATGGGGCCTAATGTACGGACGAATGTGACCCATCGGACCATAAGGGGTAACCGATAGTCGGATGAATAAAAGCCCCAGTAAGAAGATTAGCGATATCAAATTATGCTAATGTTAAATCTAAATACATGAAAGTTACTATATAGATAGATATAATAATAAGTAAAATGTTACAGAAAATTATAATTGAAGTGCAAACTATGTTCTTGTAATATTTCAGCAATCATTTGCAAAATTCTCATCAAACTGCTTAAAACACTGTACACAGTGTGAAAAAAAAACTTACAAAATTCACTTTATAAGTTAAATTGACATTGTTGTTGCATACATGGCCAATTGTTACCCAGAGCTCAAACTATTGATGTTAAATGTTCAATAGAATATGTTTGCCTGGTAACAATGCTTGATAGTTATTTTATCTTCAAAAACCTTTATTCGCACAGTCTTTGAACAAATATCCCCCAATTGAGCAACCCTTTAGAAATAGATGCAAAATATCATATTATTTACACGACAATTAACAGGACATGTTCTCTTAGAACTCAAAGAAATATAAAACGTGCCAAAATACTGAGCCCACGGTTTGATCGGGGGCGGATCCAGCCAATCATTTTGCAGAGGGCCATCAAAAGTCTCTGTAAAATAATAATTTTTAAATATTTTATATTATTTTTGTGTGGTACTACGTGATACTATACAATATTATTTTTTAAATAATAACATAATTATAACATAAATAAATATTTAAATCATTTATTTTTCCAAATAAAAGAAGATAGCAAACGAAAACTCTAGGCCTTTTTGGGGGTACTATGGTTCTCCCTTGCATCCGCCACTGGGGTTGATGGCGTCTACCTGGCCTGCAGCACGTTCTCGAATCGGCCTCTACCTTCGGCGAGAGGACTTGCAGATTGCGCGGGGGCAGCCTCTGCGGCGTGTGCGGTGAGGACAATGGAGGGTGGAGGGGGAGGGAGGGCTCGTTGGCTCTCTAATTAGAGGGTCTTCATTAGCGGATTACGGGCGGCGCGAGGCAGGGCCAGACCTCGATCCTCTGCAGTCCACAGGAAATCAGGCGACGCTCCTCAGGCTGAAGGGGCACCGGCTGATATGGTTCGGGGCAACAACTGCTTCGTCCCTGTTCGGGAGGTTCTAGCGTTTTTCTACTTCGTAGATAAGCCGAATCCAGCTGCTGATTTTGTAAGGGAGCGGCAGGCCGTTCCGATCGATAGTTACTTCAGTGCCTCGGACCGGGAGTTCCTAGATTCGAATCCGGACGGTGGCAGGATTTTCTACGCTAGCCAGATAGCTAGGTCGAGTTCTGTCGTTGTGTGGAGGAGAATTCCAGCGGCCGGCTGCTCTGATCGGTAGTTTTTCGTAGTGTTTCTCCGATCAATATCAGGCGATTGTCTGAGCAGTACCCTACCAAAAAGGCCCTCCTTCCTTGTCCCATTCCTTGTCCTATCCTATCTCTTACTTACACACACACTTACTTGTACTACATAACCGCACATGCCGGGAGACCGGTCGGGAGCTTAAAACTTGTCCCGGCTTGGGAGGAGGTCTGGGCGATATCTGGTTGTGGGAAACCCCGTTAGCCGGCCGCAGACCGGCACATGTACTCTATTTACGGGAGTAATGACCTTACCATTTGACGCGCCCGGAAGCACTAATCACTTTCTGACCGAGGGAGGAACAGAGATTTAATAATGAATAATATTAATATTCATTAATATTCATTATTATTATTATTATTATTATTATTACGATAAGTAACATATTACATGCTATTGTTATTATTGCTTGTATTGTTTTAAAACGGTTATCAAAATAATATACTTGTGAGTGGGTCCGGAGCAGTATATAAGACCCAAAGAGACCTGATACTGCAATAAATAATGGACAACCTAGTTATATTTTGACTGGAAATAGTCTATAATTTCCATTAATTCTATATTTTGTACTCTTGATTATAAATACGTTATTAAGTTAGCTGATAAATAAAACAAGGCATTTTCCGAATGGAGTACTACTGGAGCGGCTACTCAACCATATAAATTTCTGAATCCACCCCGTTAGAAAATATTTATATTACGGGAATATGAGGACAGTTTTTAGTGGCTTGCTTAGCACAGTGTCACAATCAGATTATTAAGGTAAATAAGAAAAGTCACAGAATAGTAACTACTTGAATACCTCGTTACATAATAACTATCACTTTCTCTTGGAAACTCGATGATGTGGAACCCCGTACTGCCTGGATATTCTATAAAAACGAGGATCACCAATTCAGTTCGGGTGGTAAATCAAAGCAATTTTAGATAGTTCTAGCCACATAGATTACAATTGTTGTTGATGGTCTTGGGTCCAAGGAGGCCGAATGGCACAAGCGGAAAATAAATTTTACCACGCACATGTGATGCTTATGTTATCTCGAATAATTTCAACCGCGTGGAAATGTGACTAGCACCTTTAACCAGGCCCTGGGTCCTACAATTCGATACTAACAATTGGTCTTCCGCAATGCAAATGGAAGCTTGTCTTGGCAGCCGTGTTGAGGTCGAAAGGGGTACTCACCTCTTTCAATTACCCTGAAATTTTAGACTTTTTCGCGATTTGTAAAAATTTGAAAGGGTACGACTGGAAGTCAAATCAAAATACTACCCCACTGTTTAAATGCAAGATATGCAAAATTAATATTGAAACGTCAACATTACCACAAGATTTACAATGTCTTACTTATTTTTCTATATAGTAACCATGAAGATCGAGGCATTCGTCATAACGTGAGAGAAGCTTTCCTATACCCTCTTAGAGAAGTCATCCGCCAGTGAGCTCAGGTAGGTCGTTGTATTATTTGTAAGTAGTAAAGTAGGCATTGTAAGTAGTAAGGTAAGCATTTTAGGCAGTAAACATTCTTCAGACCTCTCTTTTGCTTCAGTGATTCTTGCAAAGAGACGCTGGGTAGTGGATTAATGATGGAGTTTCCCGTATTCCATTTCTATAATCCTTTTTTTAAATAAAAAATTCATATTTTCATTTATTTGTATCCATAAACCTTTTACTCAACAGTTTGACCAAGAGAACCAGAAACGGTAATAATAATCATTCCGAAATACAATTTATATTGCCAAAAATGTTGGTCGATTTAATGGTTCTCATTGTACGTAATGAAATAATGATGGTTTTGTAGTAGCATCTTTTTTTATTCAGAGAACAATAAGTTTGAATAATGGAAATTTTCAAGACAGAAGACTTATTTCGAGAGACGTCGAGTACCTCCCCCACACATAGACCTCACATACAGCATTTCGCCATTTTTTACAATAAACAAAAAGTAAAGTTAGCGCTGGCCAAAATAAAAAAAATGGCTCTGAAATAAAAAGAGCAAGACACATTTTTTTTGCACTGAAAGATGCAAGTTCGTTTTCACGTGTTGGCAAGCTTCCGCGTTGAAGGTTGTAGTGAAGGTGATAATATATGTAATTGGCGGTTGTTAGAACATTAAGCGAACTTCGTTAAGTGGTAGATGAGGACAGAGACATTAAAAAAGCAGGGTGAGAGTGGGAGCAAAGTGGGAATAAAGCCAAGTCCAAGAATGGAACAGCGGAGATAATCACTTTGTCGACAAAGGTGTGAGACGTAATTCAGTTTGAGCAGCTTATACAGCATATATACGAAGAGCAACAGATCAGGAATTCATTAACTGAAATACTCGTTCATAAAATGTAATACCTTTTAAGTGATCAAATCACTGAAATATTTTTTTTGAAGTGTCGTTTGTTGTTCTACACTTTTCAAAAAAAGTGAATCCACTTACAAATTTATTTCTAGCTGAAATTAAATGAATTACGGACTTTATACATTCCGTTTACATAGCAAATTTTTACTTTAATCAACTGCACTTCTGGAGTATCATAGCAGAATGGTAAATATTATCTCTCTCCAAATTCATAAATATATATTCATCAATTCACAAACCAAGTATTTCACGGTGATATGTTAGTCACTAATTACAATGCAAATTTCTGTATTTCATATTTATTTAATTTAACTTTACCGAGTTGATGTTGACTGCAGGTTGTAATGACATTTGACACTGACACGTACCTGTGAACAAAAACGTATATTTATTGAAAAAATAGAAACACATCGTAGGCAAAGTTAAAATGTAACAAAACATAAACAATAATATACAATTTTTGAAAAGAGGTTTGGAATACACAACTGATAATACAAAACCGAAATAGAATGTGTTGAAAACAATTAAGGCAACAAAGGACAGTCACATAACTATGTGTCAATACGGAATAAATTTCAGTAGAAACTATCTGAACTAATTGTCTCGAGAGCAATGTAAAAAATTACAACTGTATGAGTTTTTCTGGCAGTGATTTAAAAGTCTTCTACTGATGCCAGTGGGACGCGTCGTGGCACCATAGCATGCCACGAGCTTCTCTGCGCAACTAGCGTCGGGAAAGGAAACTATTAGTAACCCCGCCGTTTTACAATAGGGATGGCGTTATCTCTGGTGGCGGGGGAATGATCTGCGTGGAGGTGAGATTTCGTCGTGACACTCGTGCCACGGACTCCCGCTCGTGGCATCGACCTTGACAACACTGATCTATAGATATTAATATTTGTAGCTTTATTAAAATTGAATTGTCTCACTAAAATTTAATAATTAAAATATTTAAATACATCATAATATTTTGCGTTGAAACAAATCAATCACTAAAAGCATGATAACGGAAAGCAAACGAAAAAAGGCAATTAAACATAAAAGGAATGATTTTTCCTAGCTACACAACACCTCAGTGATACCATTCAGTGCAACTCACGTATTTTTATCTCTGATACATAAAAAAAAAATTCTTTCGTATTTTATCCGAACATTTTTTTAAACATCTCAAACGAAAGCGAGTCTCTAGAACAATACATCTTAACGTCATCTCGCTAGTAACAGATCGCCCTAGCAATTTGTGCAGTTTTAGGGAACATAAAATACACGGTCGTGTGCACAAAAGGACGACCGCCAACTTCTCTTGTTGGCTGACTGAGATAGGGAAGACGAGAGAGAGGAGGTTACTGGTGTCCTATGAATTATGGAAGGCAGTTCGACCGGGCACCGCGCCAATCAACTCACATTGTGCTATTTGCAGGGCTGCCGCGCTGTAAACAGGACGCACCCAGTTGCTCATTTCCACCCAATTAATTCATGGAGATTTCCAGGAGGAAGGTGGGCCGGGCGAGATGACAGGAGGCCTTGACAAGACCAGATTGAAGGTGAAGGTAATTTAATTTCAATTCACCAGTATTATCTGTGTAGATCGAGAAGACCAGGTACGAATGGAATCTAAAACCTAAATAATAAGGTCGAAGAATATGGAACACGTATAATAAACCATATACTATAAAGACCATATAATAAACATGAATGATGATCGCATTCCTAAACAAGTCCTATATTACACACCCAGGATAATTAACTCCTTGCCAAAAACGTATGAAACATATCAGAAAAATGACGTTAATTTCGGTAGGCTTTAAGAGTGAATTTTCTTTGTGAGAAAGTGAGAGAAATAAGAGTGAATTGTCAAAAATATGATCATATATTTATTCAGAGTACTGTAAGAAGATGTTTCTAGTTTCTATAAAAATGATCAGGACGCCAACCGACCACGTTTCTTGTAACCTTCTTTGACATTTAATTCAATTTATACGCAGGATATGGAACCAAACAACTCACATTGAGTTACCTGCAGCCTGACGTTCTGCAAACAAAACACAGCGTGTTGCTCATTAAGAAGCTGTAGTTTGCAGGCAGCTGCAGGTGCGGTTGGAATCTAAATATTAAATACACTCATCGTCATAAAAAAAGCTGAACCTCGAAGGACCCTACTGATACTCTGCAAACTCTGTGGCTGTTTTGCACACAATTCGCTAAGCAAATGATTTCGTTTTCACGGTGCAGCTGGTGTCGGGAACGATGAATTTGTGGCCATGCAGACTGGCAGCAGGTCATCTCCAGCTACTAGTCCCGCTTCTGCCTTGATGGCGACGACCACCGGGTCCGTATCTGGAGGCGCAGTGGGAAGCGCCACCACGAGCAGTTTATGGTATCCCTTCACACGTCCCGCCAGCCTGGTTATGGTGTGGGGCGCGATATCCCATGGCGCCTGTTCACCAGCATGTTCCTCGAAGGTACCGTGACAGCCGCACGGTACGTTCAGGAGATCCTGCAACCGGTGACTCTGCCGTTCGTGAACGCCCATACCCTATTTCAACAGGACAACGCGCGTCCGCATACCGCAGCCATCTCCCGAGCATGCCTTGCAGTCGTGGATACTCTGCCATGGCCAGCAGCATCGCCAGACCTGTCCCCGATCGAGAATGTTTGGGGTGCTACGGAGCGTGCGATCAGGATTACACCCCTACCCACCAATCTGCAAGAACTGCGCGCTCAGGTGCACGCTACATGGGATGGACTAGCACAGGACTTCATTCGAGAGCTGTACAACTTCATGCTGCAACGCCTGAACGCGTGTGTTCGCCATCATGGCAGCCCCAAGCCATACTAACATGTATCGTCGCAATGTTAGCGCAATAAATGTTGGTCCAACAAATGTGAAAGTGTAATCATTTTGTATGCGTGGTACCCCCTACTTGCCTGCCAATAGTACTTTTTTTTTGTTACTGGAGATCCAAGCAAGGTTCGTAAAGATCACAATTTTCCAATGTGCTTGGTTTGGCTGAGTATCAAGAAAAAGTGCACCAGCAGCGCACAGTGGAACAGAAAATAAAACACACAGACAAAGACATGAGAGCAAACAAAACGTAAGAGTTAAATTACATAATTAATCAGTTATTTCAGTAATAGATGTTATATTACATGAAAGAACGTAGTGGTGAACGACGCAAGCTTGTTCGCTAAATGTTTGCACATCAAACACATTTTGTTGATATATAATTTTCCAAGATGTAGCACAATTTCCCAAAAAATGTTGAAGTTTACAACGTTAATACACAACTAGAACTATTAAAAAATCTAAATATCAAGGATAAATCAATTTAGAGATGAAGAATGATAATATGGAACTGGGAATTCTTCACAGTTCTACTTATAATCGATGTGTGATTGTCTTACATTGTTTCATATGTAAGTTTAAGTTTATGATGATATTATTTGTAATAATTTAACATAATATTGTATACTTTGTTACCAAGTTATCCCCATCTAATTGTTGAGGGGGTACAAACATTTCTCGTCTTTTTTATACTATACTCTTTCGTTTTAATTATTTCTCTTAATTTGATTCCGTGGACTTATTTTATATGAGCTGATTTGTTTAAGAACAGAAAGAATAGAAACTCACTCCTTACATTCATATTTGCTTCTAATTATAACGATTCTTTCTGTCATGTACGTTGTAATTTCCTTCTACAAAACATATAACTCTTTCTACTTCTGAATCGCCAACCTCCTTTATTCCTGGATCCCGTCCAGTTCCCCAGTGATAAGAAAAGCAAGCATTGAGATGTGTCAAACAGTACAAACGCACGCACGCATGCACACACACACACATACACACACACACACACAATCACATCACGCACGCACGCATCACACACACATAGCGTTTGTATTTGCTGGCACGTTCCAAACTATTCACTTTCCCAAAATGTAGTACTCAAAATTCTTCTCCTTATCAATTAATACCGGTGAGGGCGAAGGAGGCATTGAGGCCTGATGAGTAATGAATAATTTGGAAGAGAATAATGTGAAGTTTCAGTGCTTCTAAAAACAATTGTATTATTATGTATGTATTAATAGTGAAATAACAGCCCAGACGTATTAAATATTTAATCCGACAACTCTTAATACGATTAAACGTAACTGTAAAATTGAATAGTCCAACAGTCAGTGGCGGATCCAGATAGAGGGGCTTGGGGGCCTTGGCCTCCACCCCTAAAATGTCTAGAGTGTTGGTTTGTAACCTTCTTTAATTGGCAAAATTTATATAAATATTTTTAATGTTGGAATTATGCAATTATTTAAAAAATAATATTGTATAGCATCATATATATATACTACTACTACTACACTGTCAAAAATAATACACAATAATATAACACATATTTATTATTTAACAATCCATGATGACCCACTCCAAAACGATCGGCTGGATCTGCCCCTGACAACAGTTACGGCGGATACAACTGTTTGATAATATTAGAACAAGGAATACGCATGTTCACACGAAACCACTCTTACTTTGATTCACAAGTCCAACTGTATTTGAAAGGAGAGATGCGATGTGATTGTCACTTCGTTAAATTAAAGACGTTTTGGTAGCAATTCTGGAGTTAGATGTCATTTGCCCACTTGTTGTGGAGTCAAACGTCTCAAACTGTAACATCGTAATATTTTATGAACTGTTCTTCATTTGACCCTCCAAAATTAAGGCTATTTAGATGATGATGATGAATGATTTAGACCAAAGGCTAATTAGACCTTAGAGATGAATGTTTTAATAAAGAAAGAATGGAATGAGAAGCAGTGGAGCTGAGAACCCCGAAAAAGCCTGCAGCAGACCCGCTTTTCCTTTGCAAATTTCACGTGTGTAAAGTGAGTTTCTATGGAATTCCGACAGGATAGAAAAACCGCCCTGGAGAAGAAGATGGTCAGCTTGATCAATGTACAGGGGCCACCCTTACATCTTAAAGTATTCCAGTATCGTATCTTTTTGGCTACCATCCATTTACGGTTTGACATCGACCAATTGACGCTATGGTAAATACCGATTGCTTGTCTCAGAGAATTGGGATAAATTGATAACGAAAAGGAAGGATCGTACATTACTCGTGGGATATAGTCCAAGACAGGAACGCTCAATTGTAAGAATTCGGGCCAGTCTGCCCCCGGTAGCTCGCTGGGACAGGCCAGGCCTGCAAGCATCCGCAATCCACTCACCTTTCACTAGCCCAGAGCCGAGCGTCTTCCCTCCCCTGTCGTGGGGATGACTCGACAAGCAACGGGCCATACCAGAGGGCCGTAGGCAAGCGCTGGGTTAGGGTCACTATTGTCCTGACGGTGCTAGGATTTTGGACAACAGCTAGGTCAAAGTCTGGCGGAGAATTCTAGCATTCGGCTGCTCTGATCGGTAGTTTTTCATGGTTTCTCCGATCAATACCAGGCTGATGTCCCAGCAGTACCCTAACGAACGGGACACAGACTGTGCGCGATCATTCCTTCCTCTTCCTTATCCTATCCGCACCCCTTACACACACTTACACACTCTACCACATGCGTCGAAAGACCAGTCGGGAGCTTAGCGCTTGTCCCAGCTTGGGTGGTGCCTCGCTGATGAGAGATGGATGAGCTGGATGAGGAAACCCTTCGCAAGCCATCACGTAGGTCGGCCCCGGGACTTGCATGGTGGGGGGTGAATAACACCACCACAGCCCTTTGTAAAAACACACACTACACTTAGGGGAATAGTGATCTAAGACATTGACGCGCCCGGAACCGAACACTAATCGAACAATCCTCACCGTTCGTTGAATCTGGAAGAGATTGTTGCTGTATCTAATCAGAAATGATGAATGAAGGATAAAGAAACCATTCATCAGCGCAGCCACCTTCTCCAATTACCTTTCAGGCAGAGGCATTGTTCGTCCAAGCGACTTAGGCGGTGACGAAAAACAGAGGCTCGGACGTATGATTCTCCAGTGTAAGAATACTTTCTCGTTAACTCGCACGCGCACACACACACATACGAACCGTATCCAATCTTTTCATCTCGTATAATTTCCATTCCCCACTCACTTTTCCAAGCAAGCACCGAGAAGACGCGGCTAAAACGCGGAACCCGTGGTCTTCATATTCCTCTCTCCCTCTCTCTCTCTCTCTCTCTCTCCTTCCCGCGCGCGTTCCTCGTCACAGATTTCACGCTCCGGCGGGCCCGCAAGCTTTCTCGCCGCTTGTTGACTCTGGGAGCTTCTGCTTGAAACAACGCTCCGGCGGCGGGCGAGAATAATGCCCCTGCAGACGAAGTGGCAGTCGCCCAATGCGCCTCTTCCCGGCTCAAGCCTCGCATAAGCGCGTGTTTCATCGACTTATGCCAGCTTCCTGCTTCTCTTGCTCCATTTTCGTCTTCTTGTTGAACTTTCTCGCGTACGGTATAAGGTATAGGGAATGATATGTAATGCTGAAAAGAAATATTGCGAAATGTTTTTGAAAAATTCGTTTATTGCGTCGCTGAAACCGAAAAAAAAAATTATCTTGCATCTAGTGTGTAAATTGCTTCCTCTAAAACGTTTTGTAGCGACAGTCCGCATTTTGTGGGTCCCTGTCACCGAAACATTGGTTTTCTGTCTGTCAATCCATCTATCTGTTAACAACGCTAGCGGCTAAGTTACATGCAGGATATAAACCAAAATTGATATTCCCCGATTAATCTGTCGGATAATTTCTTCTTTATTTAATTTTATTTCTAATTCTTCGAATTTCGCTTCTAGTTGTAATTCTTTAAATTTTTCTTTTAAACATGAATTTAATCTCAGTAATGCCTTAGGACGGCGAAGTTTCTTTCAAAAAATATCTCTCAAGACACAGCAAACATATCTCATATTGAATATTGCTCTCTGCAAGATGTTTCATTCTATTCCAAGACTACAAGTAGGAAATGATTTGAAGATGAATGTCAGGTACAGAATATTGGTTTATCCCAAGCAAACAAGTTCTTTCTTTACACATATTTTTATTTATGCATGTCTTCTAATTTTCAGAGGGCACGCACGTAATTTTTTACTGAATGAATGTGTTGTATTAAGCTGAACTGGCCAGCCGCCAGTAGCACAAATTGTATCGTATGTACCATCAAATGATTAAACGAATATTGCATTCCCTTTGTGATACCCATTCTCATCTCTAGTTCAATTTGAATTAAAAATAATAACTGCTTACCATTAACTACATATACTCCCCGTGTGCCGTAGATTTTTTACAATTTAACTTCTCTCCGCTTAGCTGGTCTGGTAATGACCTAACCGTCAAAATTCAGTCTCTGACAGAGTCCTTAGCGCAAGGCGATGTCATCCCCGTTTGGTAAACTGTTGTGTGCATGAGAGCCATTCATATATTTCTATTTAAAGGTAGCTGCACTTCAAGGCCACGCAATGAAAGGAGATGTGAACACTGTCATCCACTAGGGAGCTTCGTTAGGACTTAAAGTTTTGGTATTGGAACTCCCTATTGGATAACAATGTTCCTTCTCTCCTTCCAGCTCGTGACCATGAAGTGCAGCTATGTTTAAATCGGAGTATAGTTTGTTACTAATTTATAATGTGCAGACTAATTTATCAATGCCAGTACTTGCCTCATACGTTTTTCTTATGCATAGTCGCCAAGTTAAAGCATTTGTGTCAATGAGTATAACATGTGATGCCAGCAGATTTCCATCACTTCCTTCCGGTTGCGCTAGCGTAAACTAAGTTTGCGCAGCTCATCAATGAGTCGTCAGTTGACGTACGTTTTTATTGTTACATTTATGAACAGCTGAGCTAAAATTTGCTATTCTCGGGCGGGTAGTGCACTCTGCGAACATAATACTGTAAAATGTGACTGTTTCATTCCAAGTGCAATTTAACAGTGTTCGTGTTTAAGAGTACCATCTGGGATGGTCGGTGTTCTATCGACAGAAGTAGTATTTGGACAACCGTGGAGCACTAAGTAATGACTACAGGACTTTTCTATGCATCCACTACTACGCATATTACTGAAAGAGACCTCCAACTCCAGTATTAATGAAAAGTCTGCCACCATTTTTGCCCTCTTTTCCAGGTGATACAGGCAGTGTTTCCTGTGAATATTTTGTCCCTTCTTGCAAACAAATATTTGGGTTGTTTATACAAACCAGCGAGTCCCGTCGGTTGCAGGATATTTGACACTAGCGTGTCAGCTAGATCGAATTCAGTCACTGTCGGTAGGAGAATTCTAGCGACCGGCAGCGGGGAGCGGTAGTTTTCCATGGTTTCTCCGATCCCTACCAGGTGAATGCCGGTGCTTAAATACGGGCCACGGACCCTGCCATTTTTCCTTCCTCTTCCTTGTCCTTTCCTCACCTCTTATTTACACACGCGTACATTAACATACACTACACTACCACATATTCCGGGAGAATGTTCGGGAGTTACTTCACTGGTGGGAGATATCTGGTTGGGGAAATCCCGCTCGCCATTGGTACCGAATCTTGCCCTCCAGCGGGGAAAATTACCGCATCTTTCGAGGAAAAACATGTACTACATTTACCGCACTTGTTGACCCGTTCGGAATCACTAACAATCAATCATTGTGCTGTATATGTAACTTATTAAATGTATATTTAGCTTTCTCAATGTGTTTGTGTACTAAGTTAATTTGCATTTCATTCAAATCTTGTGATCGTTAGAACAGGCCTTCATCTGAGCTGCGCAGACCTCCAGAGGGTGTATTTTAATTATTTCATACAGACCACGTTTTATTTCCATAACGGACGGTCTGAACAAAAGCAGTGTTACTACTACCGCTTGTCAGGATTTGTCGGTCTTTAGCGTGAGAAACTTTCTTCGTCCGAAACCAGTCACACTCTGAACGTACTCAGTGCTCTCCTAGAGGGCGGTCCGCACTTTTTATAGTTTTTTTTCTAACCGATATTTTATCATTCTCTCTCACCACATGACACGGTTTTATTCTGTGTTTTCTACAGCGGTAAAGGTGTAAAGATCTTTCCCAATATCCTCATTTCTGATGGAATCTCTAAGGCTACAACTGTTAGCTGCTTCTAAATACTGTATTTCCGCCGTGTCTAGTTACTTTTCCTCATGGTTTTAATTGGATATAGAATAGGTTTTAATTTTGATAGGTGGAACTGAATATTTTGAAAACAATTAGTTTAGCATGAATTGAGTTCTTTCAAAGATCAACTTCATTAAAAGTCGAATGTTGAAGCCTACACATTTTACTGATTAAATTCTAAACCTCTTAAAAACATTAGTCTTTGAGGCGGCATCCGCTTGACAGAATAATTTGCATGACCCTGAGAAAGAAAGAATGTGATGTCGAAGGCTTCCGCGTCCAGTGTTCGCAACTCACTTCTGTAAAGCACAAGAGGCACTGCACTCCCTTTATAACGCAATGGAATAATACGAGAGAAAATAACATACAACTCGAATATTCTTGTTTCGTAGTGGCTTTTGTTCAAGTGAATAATTCAACTGAAAAATATCCTCAGGTAACTAATAACAACGCTTTAGAATAAACAAAGAGATACAAAAAATATTTTTTGTTAGTAAATTATATTTTGAAATGAGGGAAAGAACATGTACAGATGGCTATCACGGGAATACTATGTAAAAACAGCTGATCGTTAAGCACGTGTTACAATGGTCACGTAAGCTTTCTGACCTGACAAACTAGGAATCATATACCTATTCATTGTGTCAAGACTTATCATTGTAGAAATTTCAACTGAAGCTTATTTACCAAGGGTGTCAGTATATATTTCTTAGAACTCACCTCCGATTGCATGCACTATTCATTTCAGCTGGCTACATGACTTCCTCTGCACCTACACAATCAAATAAATTACCTAAATATTTAAAGAAATGATAGAACTTTATGTATGTTTCAATGATAGAGCTTTGTGTATATACCTACTGCTTGTGTTCGCGCAATGTTTGTCTGGATTATTAGAGCGTTATTTGTTTGAATTTATTGGCGTTATATTTTGTTCTGCTGGGTGGTTCTCAATTCAATCAATGAAATGAGCGGAGTCCAATATTTCTTTATTAGAACACTAATAATGACGTTTGTTCTACAAAAAGAACTCTTATGAAGTTAAACCAATTGTTTTCAAAATTGCTCACTCGGGTTTCAATTACACAATTTAACCCAATTCCACGTGCGTACAGAAAGAGTCTTCAGTAGAAATTACAACTTTACACTTTAAACATTAAAAGAAGAACTCGTTTATTTACTGCAAAAGCAGAATGTACAACATTTGTACTCGTATTTTACATCGCAGTTCCGTGGCGCGAACATTGCCTAACAAACACCGCAAATGAGAATGCGACCAAAACACACAAATTAGGGAACCGCGCATGAAAATGAAACAAAACAAAGCGGACAACATATTGCCTCACTGAAACTCTCAGAGTCCAGTCCTTTAGTTTCGTGTTTTGTAACACTTTCATTATTTTTCCCACTCTCCGCTTTTTTGTCCAAAAACAATCTGCGACGAGGAACTGAGATAAAACAGTTGGGAATAAAATTACAGTTATCGTTCTTGTAGGTTGCTATTGATTTTTTTCGCATGCAGCAAATGTAAGCGATCAGAATAGCTTGCTGACACATAGTGAGCCTGCAGCAATTTGTTGGGGGATTGTTGAGTCTAAAACTGTATCATTTGTGTTGCTGACAAAGGCGTGAAACGTTTTTAGGTTAGTGAACATTATTGTGAAATGTAATTGTAAGGTGTTTAAGGTGTGTTTAAGGTGTGTTTGTGTGGTTATGCATTTGTATGTGTATGTTTATCCGCGCGCGCATGCCTGTATGTGTGTGTGTAAAAGAGTGTGAGTATAATAAAATATGATATTTTAAATTTTATTGTATATCACGAAATATTGTGTACCGTTTATTACGTATTTAATTTTCACTCCTTTTTCAAACACGAGGAAATAGCTAAAGGGTACTGAGAAACATTCATTCGGTTCAGAGTAAAATTAAAAAACACAGATAGGTGTTTCAAAATGCAAATTGGTTAATTATGAAGTACAAAATCTTCTAATTAATTAATACTGTATCTATGAATTATGTATCAAAAGAATTCTTTATTCGAAAACAAATATTGTACGCATGTAAAATTGAAGCTGGTGCCTTTACATATATTCAAATAAATCACACTAAATAATATATTTAATTATGCAACCTCAATGTATATTTCTTTCCTCAAAAACTTTTAAAGAATATAGAAAACCAAAATAATAAGTAAAAAAATATAGAAGAAAGTACTTTATTCTATTACAATAACTACAATCATTTTCTGGATGAGAAAAACCAATTTCATAATGAATGTTACAAGAAATGTGTTACGAGGTATTTCAACAATAAAAATCAATAACTATTTTCGGACAAATTCGTGAAATATGTACATAGTTTTAACTGATCATGTTTATTTTAATGCAACTAAATTCTTTCTCGTAAAGTGTCTCCTTTTTATAAAACATTATGTTTTTTGCTCATTTGAAAGAAAAATACCGGAACAAAATTATCTGTCGCCTGTCCCCTCAAAATTACAGGTTTTGGGTGGGAAAGACTATTTTTAAAAAGAGGGAAGGTATTAAAGTGACATTTTGCTTGGAAAATTCATTTTTTTGAACCCTTGGTTTTGAAAATAATTTCGTTTCCTTTGCATGTGTATTTCCATACATTTTTAATAACAATTATTATAAAGTGTTTCGACAAGAAGAGCTCACATCCACCATTTTGCAGTTTATACAAAACAAGACAAGAGTCATCAAGAAGAAAGAATAACAAAAAAAGAAGAAAACCAAACATTTCAAATCTCCGAGAACGTGTGTCCACTTTTCTCCCAAGGTCAAAGACATTTGCGGCGGCGAAGACATTTCCTGGCACTCCGTCGTATGTTAGGCGTTTATTTCGACAGGATTCATCTTCATAGTAGGGCGAGGGATGATAGCGCCAATGTGTCATCTACACGACGCGAAGTGTTCTGAAAGATACACAAAATTACAAAATTGGCTTTAACGGTCCAATTTACAATAATTGTTCTCGTTGAACTGGGTGAAATATATAGAAAAAATCCCATTATTGTCAGTGTCAGTAAGCAGCTGGCAAGATTATTAAAATTATTAAATGCAGTGCATGAGTTTTCCTTGGGAGGTGGTTGTAAACTTACGCCGCTGGAAGGTGAGATCCGGCGCCGACCTGCCATAAGCAATTTGAGTTTGTGTATCTCTCAACAGTGGGGCATCGCCCCAGCAGGGACGAGCTCTGAACTCCCGACCGGTCTTCCAGGAGATGTGGTAGGGCAGTGCATGTTAGTGTAAGTGTGTATGTAGGAGGACAGGATAGGACAAGGAAGAAGAAGGAACAATGGCACGGTCCGTGGCCCGTTTTTAACGGTACTGCCACCGGCATTCACCTGGTAGTGATCGGGAGAAACAACGGAAAACCACCGATCACAACAGCCGGCCGCTAGACTTCTCCTAAGACAGAGGCTGAAGTCGATCTAACTATCTAGCTAGTGTCGAAAACTCTGCTATCGTCGGGACTCGAACCTAGGACCTCGCGGACAGAGGCATTCCAGTGGTACCAGCTTAATGCTCTGAGCTACCTCTCCCGGTTCGGAGTACGGGAAACTACCGACTAGAGCAGATGGTTGCTTGAATTTTCGCCCAGTAGCGGCTGAATTCGACGTAGCTGTCTGGGTAGTGTCGAAAATCTTCCACCGTCAAAACTCGACCACTCGGATTGGGTTGCAGCAGAGATAGGGCAATGCTGGCTCTGAACTAAACTCAACGGGCCAGCCGAATTGAAACCCGCGTAATACAGTTTATGAAGTTAGTTTGTTACTCCCCTTCTATAAACTTGAAGGAATATATTTTCCGAATACATATTAAAAGATTCAAGGATCACTGGATTCATAAAACAAATAAGGGGGACGATTCCAGTCATAAATCCAACATTATATTTCATCGACAGACGTTTTGATCTCTTTTGCGACATACTCTTCATTATCTGAAATTGCAACTAATTTGAGGTTATGTCACCCATATTGAATATTTAGTGCTAGTATCAAGATTGACATTTCAGTAAACAGTATGTCATAACAGTATGATTCTCCTAGTTTCATTTCAAGAGCGGATTTTCTATATGGTTAAAGATATTTTTACATCATTGTTTGAAGGAACTATCCATGCTTTCCGTGGCAAAACTCCGCCGTCTCGCAAAAGAGATCGAAACGACTGTCGATGAAATAGAATTTTTCACTTATGACTGGAATCATCGCGTTATTTATTTTATACATCCACCACTTTTTCCTTCCAATTCAGACATAGTGCTGTACCCCAGCTGCGAAGCGCTGCTGTCGCTCCCGCGTTTTGTTTCAAGACGAAGGCAGTCGGGCGGGCTCCTCTAGAGTCAACTCGCCTCGAGAGAAATCTGGCGGGCCCAGCGGGCCGGAGAATCAGCACAAGCTGCCGGAACATGCCAGACGGACGAGCAAAAACGCCGAGGCAATGCAGATGCTCGCGCATGTTTTGCAAAAATGAGACGACGACGAATAAGAACACGCCAGACAAGGAAGACAGAGAACAAGGTAGTCAATGTTAAACGAATGAGATGTCACGTTCGTATTTAATTTACATGTCTATATTTGTAGGAGCATTTATATTAAATGTTACAACCTTCTGGTACATGTAGAAGATGGTGACTTTTGTGAATGAACATGCGGTGAGAAATGTCATGTATCGAAATTGCACGGGAGACATTGGGCCCTTATTGTTAAGCAAGATTGAAAGTTATTGGTCAGTATCGAATACATTGGTACGACAACTATCTGTGTGTTCATACTGTTTTTGTTAATACCCAGTAAATTCTTTTGACAAACTTTCTTCATTACGGTGGCTTGCTAATTTTTTTACTTAGATGAACGACATTGCGGTTTTCACAGTCGGTGTAGTTCTCTAGAAAGAAACCAACTTCAATTAGGACATCTCTCTAGCAAAGAAAGACAACTATTTGTTAGGTTTACTTAAAACTTCATCTCCATGTTAGTTTTTTTATGTTACAAAGTACCCTTTGATGTTCATCTTTCTCCACTTTTGAGACTGCATTTTTGAAGGCGAAAAGCAAGTTGGCATTCCTGAATCATTTACGACTGCATGAACTCACTCGCCATTTCACTCCAAAAGAGGTCTTTCAGCGACTCTGATTAATGTACCACGAGGGAACGAGTTACTAGGTAACCGCGCTCATTCAAATGCCTGTCTGGAAACTCGGAAACGAAAACACTCTCTGAAATTTGTGGTTCTACGTAGTATATCACTAAGCTCTTACTCAAGGATAAATAATGAAAGTGCTGTTGCAAACGGTCGTTTGGAAGTTGGCAGAATTTGCGCGAGTTATTTTTAAGATTGCATTTACCCTGTTGGCACATATTCTCGTTTCTAGTCCAAATTTCCAGGGTAGCTTTAAGAGATAGGATTAATACAACTGTAAAAAGTGTACATTTCAGTGATTAATTATCATTAAGGTAATAACTCTGCTTGTAACAAGTAAAATTCAAGGACAGTAATAGTAGTAATAGCATAATTGTGTTATTGTTGTTATAAATTACTTTTTCAAATTTGTTCCTTAAAGTTTTATAATGTTTATACTACGAGTTTTTTGAACAGTAGATCTTATGTCCAAACAATCTTAAGTCTGCTCATTGCAAATTTCTAAGGATTTAGCTAATGGTTTGAATTACGCGTTTGCTCATGCCCATGTACCACACAAATTTATTGACAAGCGAATTACAAAATGAACGACATTCTAAAATTTGACTAAAATCATTGGGAAAACCTAAAAATTACATAAAACGAAACACTAAAAGGAACACCACTTTAAAATAGAACTTAAAATATAAATTCCTATACTCAAATCGTTTTTAATGGACTCAACATAAAGATTTAAAGGAAATCCATTTGTTTAGCAATGAGTGTCCGACGAAGATATGAAAGAGAACAAATAAAACGGTTACACAAATTTTAAAATATAATTAAGAATTAAAACTCGTTACACTTCTTCTTCTTCTTCTTCTTCACTTCAAGGATTAGGCGGCTGCCTGTTCCGTCTTCACACTTCAAACCATCTTCTACGTGGTCTTCCTACACTCCTTCTTCCTGTTGGGTTGTACTGCAACATTTGTTTAGGTAGTCTATTATGTTCCATTCTTTCTAAATGTTTTTTCCAGTCTTGTTTACATTGTTGTATGGAATCATTTAAGCAGAATATATTTAATTCTTTTCGTATATCTTCATTTCTTTGTTTATCTAGCAAAGTACAACCTTTTACTCTCCTTAAAAATTTCATCTCCGTAGCTTGTATATTTAATTTTTCTTTTTGAGAGAGAATCCAATTTTCACTCCCATACAGGACTACTGGGGTTGCCATTGTTTTATAGAACTTCAACAAAGTATCTTTTCTTGTCTTATTTCTTAATGTTCTATGTAGTGTGCCGCATATGTATTGGAACTTGTGCAATTTATTTTTTATATCTTGGTTTCGGTCATAACTTATATCACATCCCAGGTAATTGAAATGTGTCACTTGTCGTTACACATTCATAGATTTTAATGACTTCAAGGGACATGCTGTAAAGGTTTGAAGAAAACGTGTGGTCGTGACTGTATAACGCAAAATTACAGAAGAAATCTTAAAAAACGGAGGAGTTAAAACAATACTTTGCTTCATATGGTTCAATAAACTACATATACAAAAATTCAGAGACACTTCCTTATTTCGATGAAAAACTAATTTGATTTTGTGATGAGCACTATCCTCACTTCTGAAACCGGTTGAAATAACTCGAGGCCACAGCTCGTCACTGCAAGGTTTTTGACGGGACGGTGTTAGTGTAGGAGTCATGGCGCCGGCCGCCATGAATAAACATTCATTTAAAAAATATGTTTGACATGAAAAAATAATTAAACCAGGGCTTGCAATTAAGTACAAACCTTATGTAACATGTTCCATTTTAAAATTTCAATGATTATTTTTACAGAACAAAAATTTTAACTTCGCATTAAAATTTCCGTCTGGCTTGGGTGACGAGGTAAACACAATAGACCCCTATGTTGAACCTGGAATACAGCTTTCACTTGTAAGTTCCAGCCTTTCGTACGTACGGGATTTGATAGAGCCACCAATAGTGTAGCCAAACTAAGAGTTAAAAATTCTCAACTAGAAACTTTTTTTTCGAATTTTGGCATCGGGAGAGATGGCTCAGTGCATCAACCTGATTTCACTGCAGTCCCTCTGACCGGGAGGTCCTAGGTTCGAGTCCCGACGGCGGCAGGATTTTCGACACTAGCTTGTCAGCTAAGTCGAATTCAGTTGCTGTCTGGAGAATTCCAGCGGCCGGCTGCTCTTATCGGTAGTTTTCCGTGGTTTCTCCGATCAACACCAGGCGAATGCCGGAGCAGTACCCTAACAAACGGGAAACGGACCGCGCGCGATCTTTCCTTCCTCTTCCTTGTCCTATCCTCTCCACTTACACTAACATGCACTACACTACCACACATGTCGGGAGACCGTTCGGGAGCTTACAACTTGTCCCGGCCGGGGCGGTGCCCCGCTGGTGGGAGATACCTGATTGAGGGGAAAACCCCGTTAGTCGACGGTAGGTCGGCGCCAGATTTCGCCATCCGGTGGGGAAAAGATCATCGCCACCTTCCGAGAAAAAAACACACACTCCACTTACGGGACTAATGACCAAAGTAGTTGACGCGCCCGAAAACACGAATCAATCAATCGAATTTTGGCCAGGTTTTAGGCATTCTTCCCAATGTGCGGCGTGAGCTAGTCGGCTTATTTTATACCCGCCGGCTCACGCCCACGTGCCCACAGTTGAGGGTGGTTTACATGCTGCCTCGTGACACCCTAGTTCAGTGGTGTCAAGGTCTTCTACTGGTGGCAGTGGCCCGCGTCGTGGCACCGTAGCATACCACGAGCGTCTCTTCACAACTAGCGTCGGGAAAGAGAACTATTACGAGTAGTAGTAACTACGCTGTTTTACTACAGGGATGGCGTTGTCTCTGGTGGCGGGGTGATGAACTGCGTGGAGAGGTGATTTCGTCGAGTCACTCGTGCAACGCACTCCCGCTCGTGGCATCGACCTTGACAGCACTGACCTAGCTGCTCGAAGAGCAAGTCGGCGTCCACTTGGTTCTAAACATACCTGCACCCCTGCCGCGGGGGGGCTTCCCTGAACTATGGCAGATTCCTCGTGTTTGCCCGACGCTCCCCAACCGCTGGGCACACAAAGTGACGCAACACAATCATTCTTTTGGAGAGACGTGAACTCGCAGCATGCGACCCTTCCTAGGTGCCGTTCCAGTCCCTTGAACCACCGAGACTTTTGCTTAGTGAGTTTCTTAATTATACAAACAAAAATTACGTACACTCTTTATTGTTATTTGAGGAAGTTTGGTGCAACCAGTTTACCTTCAGAAATGTTTATTTTTGAGAAAACACGAATTCCTTTCCACTTTTAGGCGCATCATTAAGATGCCGTACTCTAAGCTCTAATGAGACAAGCCCTGTTAGCACCAACGCCACCGATTGATCCAACTTTCTTAAATAATCATTGACAATCTAATTTGTATTGGAATAAATAAGGGAGACAGTGATTTGCTTGAAACAGTAAAACTAATATATTAGAGAGTGTAGTCTTTTCGTTTACTACGTATTTGGAAGTGATTGAAAACGTTTTACTCAACTCTTGTAGATCAAAAGTTATTTCATTACTTTCAATCATGTTACTTAGTTACTTTTCTATTTTTCTTTTTCAATATCATGATTCACTTAACAACGACAACCCTTACTATATGAATATTAATGTAATTTGCATTCAATTATGTCAATACTTTTGGTGTTTGTACTTTTTTTAAAGGTACTACTATGAAAACCACATATGTGTAAAGAGTGCAGTGACACAAATTTTGTCAATAATTTTTTAATCTAATAGATATTAACACAGATTCGAACATGTAATAAATCAGCATCTTGTGTTTAACTAATTACTGAATATATTATTGCCTGTATTAACTATTGACATTCATATTTCCATTCAGTCAACATGATAACTGAAGAATGTATGAATCATATTGAAAGAACAACAAAATAAATATGAAATTACCAACGTCTGCAATACCCGAGTTTCAATGGACTGATACCATCGAAACACTCAAACAAAAACGTAGAAGAGATATACTGAGCAATGGATCACAAAGTAAAATGAAACATCTGTATCACAAAACACATGCAATAATGTTCATGCAGTTGAACACATTAATTACATTTCTCTTCCAAATCAGTCTTACATGGTAATGATACAGTGAGAATTGAAATGATAAAATAATCATTTTAATCGGGCGGGGCCGGGCGGGGCCGGGCGGGGCCGGGCGGGGCCGGGCGGGGCCGGGCGGGGCCGGGCGGGGCCGGGCGGGGCCGGGCGGGGCCGGGCGGGGCCGGGCGGGGCCGGGCGGGGCCGGGCGGGGCCGGGCGGGGCCGGGCGGGGCCGGGCGGGGCCGGGCGGGGCCGGGCGGGGCCGGGCGGGGCCGGGCGGGGCCGGCGGGCGGGCGGGCCGGGCGGGGCCGGGCGGGGCCGGGCGGGGCCGGGCGGGGGCCGGGCGGGGCCGGGCGGGGCCGGGCGGGGCCGGGCGGGGCCGGGCGGGGCCGGGCGGGGCCGGGCGGGGCCGGGCGGGGCCGGGCGGGGCCGGGCGGGGCCGGGCGGGGCCGGGCGGGGCCGGGCGGGGCCGGGCGGGGCCGGGCGGGGCCGGGCGGGGCCGGGCGGGGCCGGGCGGGGCCGGGCGGGGCCGGGCGGGGCCGGGCGGGGCCGGGCGGGGCCGGGCGGGGGCCGGGCGGGGCCGGGGCGGGCGGCGGGCGGGCCGGGGGCCGGGCGGGGCCGGGCGGGGCCGGGCTGAGAGCGGGCCACATCAGTATCCTTCCTCGTTTTCGAGATTTGCTAAATGCAATATTCAACCAGCACAAAGAGCAATATTGCAACTCGCAAACGGCATAAAACTATTTAGCACACCTCTAACGTTACGAAACTCTTCACACAAAAACCCTCCTTCAGAACAAGTTGCTGCTCGGTCCCAGGGTCGGGCATCTTGGAGTACATCGCAGTTGCTCAGGCGCCAGCAGATTCCATTTACTCGCACCTTTCCTGTGTAGTTCTTTTAATCACTTCGCTTAGAGCCTCCGTCGCGAACGGTCGTGCCAGCAGCGCTCCGCTCAGTGTAGATAAGCTCAAGGCGTACTAGTCTGCGGCGTGCTCTCGACCTGCGAGGGCCGCCGCGCTCCAGTGTGATCAGAACTTAAACAATTTTTACAGTTATATTTAAAGTAGGAAGTGCTCAATAGTTTTCAGTAAAACTAAAATGTTTTCTAATCAGTATTCCCATACCGGGGAATTAGTGCGAGGTGCAATGGAAGCTGTTTACAGCAGTGAAATACCAGCCCATCAACAGGCGTTTGAACATCATCGAGGTCAACTGGAAAGCTCACAACCTCAACTTCACCAGCAGGGAATTCAACAGCAACAACCCTCACAAGAAACTTCGCCCTCGCCACAACAGTCTCCAAACAGTTGCCACGAATTACTGGAAATCGGCCAGAGTACCAATCAAAGTGCATCAACAACAGGGAAAAAGCGTGAAGGCGACTTCTCAGAGGACCGTGAGAACTCCAAAAGGTCAGTACCAAACAACAGGCTAACTAGTGGCAGCGGCAAATTGATTGTGGATTTACCAACAAAAAATAGATATGCACCCACTTAGCGACTTAGACGATAGTGTTGATTCAAATGAAATAATCACAGAAAATTTAATTGAAAAAACTCCACCAGTTTTCATTCATAATGCGCATAATCATACTCTATTAGTGGGTGATTTGAAAAAGTTTATGAAATCTAAGTTCTCTACAAAACAATATCAAAACAAGAAAAAAGACCCAATTAATAATAGAATTATTATCGAATCAACTGTTAGAGTTCAGCCTACAACTATTGAAGACTTCAGAAATCTTGTCAAATTCTGTAAAGAAGAACATCTAGACTTTCATTCGTTCAGAGACCCAACCAACAGGCCGCTAACAGTAATAATACGTGGGATACCAACGTGCTATTCTGATAGTGAAGTACTTGACGAACTCCATCGTCTGAACTATCCGGTGCAGAAAATCAATAGAATATACAAATTCCATTCCCCCACTATTCTGTGCGCGGTTGAACTTCTAAACAACGACATAGCAAAAACCATATATAAACTAAACAACCTTTTTAATGCAATAGTTAAAGTCGAAGAAAAAAGGAAATCAGCGTTCCCAGTACAATGCAAAAACTGTCAACGCTACGGTCACTCTAAAAACAATTGTGGACGCGAATCACGCTGCGTACGTTGTCTTGGCAACCATCATTACGAATCTTGCCCATTGCCAATAAATGCCCCTCCCAGGTGTATAAACTGTCAAGGTTGGCACCGAGCCAGCTTCAAACAATGTCCAAAATTACGCTACAAAGGACAAAACTCAAGTCATGTGGCCCCGAACAGTGCAAACTTCCAACAACCGCGACCACCTGTACCTCAAGCTACAAGGTCCGGGCCTCCGCCGGTTCTGGATAACACTAACTTTCCTTCATTGCCAATTATCAACAATCCAAGAAGGCCTCAAGCAAGTACCTCTCTTTATGCGCAGGTGGCTTCATCAAACAATATTAACAATCCCATAGAGTTCACCTCTCAAATAGTTAATAATATTATCTCCCAAGTCATGGCAATATTAGTTCCGCAGCTACAATCTCTAATCAACACAATAATTTCTTCATTATTACCTAATGGCTCAAAATAAATTAAGCGGTTTAACTCTACTCAATTGGAATTGCAATGGAATTGAAAAACAGTTCGACTATTTCTCGCATTTCTTACGTTCAAAAAGATCGATATTGCTTGCCTAACCGAAACTCACCTCCGCCCCTCCTCAAAGTGTAATTTAAAAATTCCGGGATACATAGCTTACAGAAATGACCGGCTATGCGATAAAGCTGCCGGTGGAGTAGCAATTGTAATCCACAAAAGAATTGCGCATTGCAGCTTAAATACTCCTTCTTCTGAAAACTTGGAAACAATAGGAATCAAATTAACGCAATCAAGTCAACTTGATGTGCACATAATTGCTGCGTATAGGCCCCCTAACAGACCATTTCCAACCGACCTTCTAAAACAGCTACTTTCTCTCAATAGTCCAATCATAATTAGTGGCGATTTTAACGCTAAAAATAAACTGTGGGGTTGCAATACCACTTCGCCTCAAGGCAAAAAGCTCTTTCAAATCGCATCAGAAAAGGCCTGTACAGTAAATGCACCTACATCACCCACCTTTTATCCATCACATATCAATGTTAAACCAGACATTCTGGATCTAACGTTAACAAAAAATATCAACCTTCCGTTAATACAAAGCCCGCAGCCAGAATTAAACTCTGACCACACACCGGTAATAATAACTTTCAACGTAAATATACTACCCGTTAGACATAGACCACGCATCGTCACAGGAACAATAAATTGGCAAAAATTTCGTGATTACTTGTCCCACCAACTGTCAGTACCAAAAAACATGACTAATAACATCAGAATTGAAACTGAAATAGAACAGTTTACCTCGCTCATCCACAATGCAATTAAAGAATCACAAACAACAGTCCCACGACCAGGTTTCAAGAACCCTACTATCCCAAATAGGCTTTTGAAAATGATCGCCACCAAACGCCAGCTAAGACGCAAATGGCAGAGGCTCAGGCTCCCTCACTTAAAAAAACCAAATAAATAGCCTAGGTCATCATATAAACAAACAACTCGAAAAAATTAGATTTACAACATTTCAGAAATCTATTAGTCAAATTACCCCAGCTTCACATGACCAATGGTCAATAATTAGGCATTTAACTAAAGAAAAAATTAACATTCCAGCAATAAAATCAGGAAATAGTGAAGCTATAACTGACAGCGAAAAAACCCGTGCATTTGCAAAGCACTTCGCCGCGGCATTCAGCCCGAACATATCTCACGACACGGCTTTCACAGATAAAGTTGAAAACGAAATCAACAAAGATTGGTTCACAGCAGAGCTTCCTACAAAATTTATTTCACCGAAGGAAATTAATAATCAAATTAAATGCTTACGCCCAAAGAAATCTTCAGGCCACGACCAAATACCTAACTTTATTATAAAAGAACTCCCACAACAAGCTATTAGTGTTTTAACAGCTATTTTCAACGCATGTTTAAGGTTGGGCTACTTCCCACAGCAATGGAAGCATGCCGAAATTATTCCAATTCCCAAACCAGGAAAGGATCATAAACAAATTTCAAATTACAGACCCATCAGCCTAATTCCTTCAATCAGCAACATTTTTGAAAAACTCATTTTAAACAGATTAACTAAATACCTAAATGAAATTAATGCAATCCCTAACATTCAATTCGGATTCAAAGAAAAACATTCCTCAACCCACCAACTTCTCAGACTAACAAACCATATAGCGAACTCCTTCGAAAATAAAAGATACACTCTCGCAGTTTTTCTAGACGTCTCACAAGCCTTCGACCGAGTATGGCATGCAGGTTTACTTTATAAACTAAAGATATTGGGTACACCTTCTTTTCTCTATAAAATCATTCAGAGCTTCATCCAAGGTCGAACGTTTACAGTGTGGTTAAACAACACAGCTTCCCATATTGAAAATATTTCTGCAGGAGTACCGCAAGGATCATCGCTCTCCCCTTTGCTATACAACATCTACACAGCAGATTTCCCCTCACCAGCAAAATCGCAAATGGCTACTTTCGCTGACGACACCACCTTGTTCATTTCCTCCAGCTCTTGCGAACAAGGAGCAAAACTCTTACAAGAAGATCTTTCAAAATTTGTAACTTGGACACAGAAATGGAGAATAGCTCTAAACGCATCTAAAACAGTTGGCAAAATCTTTACACTAAGGAAAATACCTGTCTTACCACCACTAAATATTCAAAATACTCCAATACCCTGGACTGACAAATCTAAAGCAATCAAATATCTTGGCTTACATTTTGATACTAAGTTAACCTGGAAAGAACACATAATGAAAATAGAAAAAATCTACTAAACAAAAAATTGGCAAACTATATCCACTCATCAACAAGAAGTCTCATCTGAAAACAGAAACTGCCCTGTCAATATTTAAGTCAATTGTAAGACCTTCTATGTCATATGCATGTGTAATCTGGGGAGGAGCCTCCAAGTCATCACTTACAAAACTACAAACAATTCAGAACAAATTCCTCCGTCTGGCCATTAAAGCGCCTTGGTACATTACAAATGAGCAAATTCATCATGAATTAAAAATACCCCTACTATCCGAATTTCTATCAAAACTCTCCAATAATTTTTTAAGCAAACTAAGCCAATGTCCAAGCACAAACATTTTCAATCTCAATAGAAATGGCCCAACAAACCCTAGAATTAAATCTAAATTTCCCAAAGATGTTTTCCTTCCCCCCTGATAAAAAGACTGAATATAGATTAGCTGGTATGAGGAAATACACACCTCCCATCCACAAGACCATTCCTCATGTAGTTAATGTAAGTAATTGTAAGTACTAGTGTTTCACTGCCCATTGTGAGAAGCATTTATACCTCTTCAGTATTGTAAATTAATTGTAATTTATTAAAGTGTATTAACTTGTAATCCATATTGTATCCCTTGTTATGTAATTAGTTAAGTTCTTTGTAAAAGAGTGTGTAATATGTAAACATATCAACTAAATAATGTAAAGCAGCAACCAGCTGCTGATCTTATTGGAAATTAAAAATAAAAAAAAAAAAAAGTTCTTTTAATGAACATTTATATCACGAAGCGTCAGGCAATCTACAGCGTTCTCTGAAGAAATATGAAGTCAAACATCCGCTAATTTCCGAAGTCAACGTTTTACACCTGTGGCTCTTGTGAAAACATTTCGGTGGGTCGTGGGTTGTCCACAGTAGTGATAAGCAAATATTGGGGGCAACAGTGGGTTATCGGAAATATAATAAATACTGTATTGATTCTCTTAATGAAAGAATGCGTGAATTTATCTCGTCAATAAAACTGCATCATTTTTATTCTCGCCATTACGAAGGTTCTTCTTAAGAAGACAAAATTAAGTAATCGTGCGCCGGAAAACGGCGAATTTTTCGCATAAAAATTTTATTCCGGGAACCTGGTAACAAAAAAGTGGATATATCTAAATGTTAAATATAGAAAAAACCCTCTAACACGTGCTGTAGCCAGAAACCATGTTTTGTGCGACTTTGATTCCGAAAAATCGGCTAACAGTGAAACATCTGTCTGTCCTTCTGACTATGGCTGGTGCCTAAACCTTTCAGCTGATTTTTCATAAAAATTGATATTCCCCGATCGATCTGAACGAACTCGAGTATTTGGGAGTTTCAAACGGATATTTTGATTTTTGAGGGTGTTTTTTAACATGAAGCGAGCCATTACTTTATTATGCATCTCGCCGAGTTCGAACCACACAGCCTTTGTATCGCGTACTGATACTGACGGCAAGTTAACTCTGAGGATCCTTAATTCGGGTCACGAAACGGAAAAGATTCTTTGCTGGTTGAAAACACTTTGGCAGGTTTATGTAGTAGTATAATATAGCGGAGCAGTTAAAAAATAATTCGAAGAAGTATGTGCTTTTGTAGCATCACTACTTAATATTTGAAGCAGATGTGAAAGTTACAATTCTGCATTTACCAACGCATTTATTTTCCATTTAGTAACGAACATCTTTGATGTCTTTGCCATTATAATCAGGAACGAATATAATGAAATAACTTCTACTGTGTGTTAACACTAGCAACAACGTAAGTTTAAGATGTTTAATCAAATGTGCAATGTTTGTGATGAAATCTAATTTGTGTGTTAGTTTACATAGTTTCAATACCCTGATGCTCGTACTCCCTCTACAGCCGTCATTCTCTACAGCAGTCGTACAAGACATTTAACAAAACTTTACTAAAATAATGTCTCTTCGTAAGTTTTTGTGGAATAATAATTACTGAGGCAGATATGTTTGTGTAAATCATTTACATTGGAATACTCAGTTCTAAAATACGTGACCATTTGTCTTTGGATCGTCCCGCTCATTCTCCTAATTCGTAATTCAAACTATTTTTCATTATATAGATAAATGCAATCTCACAAATTTACCTGTATACGAATTATCAACCTCTCCGAACTGTTTTGTGTGTCGTAATTTATTTTTACGCGGCCTCGCTTATTTTTAAATGGCTTCCCCCAGGGATGTTTCAAATGTAAATGGAATATTCGTGAATTGATGTCCAATTAATTTCCATTACTAATATATGTATATTTACCCATAAACTACCAATTAAATATTTTTGTTCTTTCTGTTTTTATAAAATATTTTGAATCTGCAATTGAAACCTACATTACCAATTCAGTTCACATACGAGATACATCGGCAAACAAATTTACGTTTCCAGTGAGAGGCATTCGAGTAAAACAACCATATTATATGGGTTGCACAAATACATTTCTTCTACACATATTAATATTAACGCGGAATATTAATAAAAACACTTTTGTCTAAATATTTTTATACCATTCAAATATTTATACTATTTGACCATAGAACAAAAGTAATGATGTGGTACTCGTTTGACGCTTTTAAAACTCATCAAATAATTTGCGAGAAAAAAAGTGTATGACATAACCAATTAACAACTCTTTGCCTCAAGTCAAAGAAGACAGGTTCAACGAAGACCGTTATCACGAATAAACAGATGAAGTTGTGACCAAAAATATGAAACTAAAATACAGTGAAAACTGAAAGCGTTGCAAACAAAATATTAAGTTTAAATATGAATAATTATCAAAAGACATTTTCAGAGATATTTTATTTCTAAGCTGGAACACAAAATACTGAACCTTTTTCTTACTGAAACTATCTTAAGACAATGAAATGAAATGAATTTATTTTATCTTTGACCGTTTTGTATTTGATTGCATTGAAAATGTCTTGCGTCATCTGTGCTATTCGGCAGACACTTTCTGAGCACATATCCAACAACTAGTGGTGCTAAAAAAGTGGCACAGACTTTCCGGTATTAGTTTTCTATTTTCTTGGGTCTTCGCTAGCTATTCGGAATTGCCACATACTCTTTCTTGCCAGCTACCATCTATCACCGCCAAAAGTACATTATTTTGATAATTTTCTTATTTTTTTCGGTTTCTTATTGCTAGAACGAAAAGATTAATTTTAGAATATTAAAGAACACAAAAACATAGCCCTAAATGGCAATTTTCTTTTAAAAATTATGTGCCGTTTTAAAGAAAATTGATTTATAGAGCTACTAAAAATTAGAAATTTGAAGCTCATTTTCACAGAAAATTTTTGAGTTTTCAAAATATTTTATTTGAAGTTATTTGAAGCACTTACACAAATATAATAATCTTTACAAATTGCTGGTAATGTGCATATTAAATATGAGAGAGAGATCCTTTAAAAAATTACAAATGTGTAATTTTTGAAAAAAAAACAACTCAAAATAAACTTTACGTCATATTAAAGAGTGCAATTAGTAGTAAGTTTGAAGAAAAAATTTGTTGCCATTTATGAGAAAATGGCGTTTGAACGTTTCTGAAAATACGGAAATTTGAGCTAGGTTTCACAGACAACGGTTGTGTTTTCGATAAACTTTTCTCGAAAATATGTACTCACAAATATAATAGTGTAAACAGTTCGCCGCTAGTGTAAATATTAACGACGTGACAGGCAAGGCAAAAAAATTACATTTTTGCAATTTTGAAAAAACAAAAGAATACAGCAGTATGGCGTTTATGTCATCTCATAGGGTACATTTAGTACTATCGCTACCAAAAGTTTAAAGAAAAAATTTGGAGCGGTTTTTGAGAAAATCTAGTTTTTGTAATTTTTTAAAATTGCACATATTGCACGCAATATTGCGCAAAAAACTACTGAAATTTTCAGAACAATGTACATGACCTTAAACAAAGAACTTACTTTGAAGAGCACATTTTATTGAAGGAAAAATCTCTATCTTCAATTTTGTAGTTGGAGAAAGACGCCGAAAAAAATTCAAACTTTTAGAATTTTAAAAAATTCATATCCGCGAAAATCAGACCTATGCCATGTTAATAAGTGTATTTTACTCTACCATTACAAGAAATTTAAAGAAAAATTTTGGAATCGTTTTTGAGAAAATTTTGAAAATCCCCGGGGGGGCTTCATGTAAAGTACCCCAAAATTTTGAAGAATCTTTTTCAAAATCTCAAAGCTTTGACTAGAATCCGATGGACCGAGAAATGTACATTTTGGAAGAAATCGTATGTATGGTTTAGGAGCTAGCAGTGTTCACAGACGGACGGACAGACGGACGTTTTCATTTCAATTGGTTTTTCGGTATCAAGGACCTAGAAAACAGGGTTTCTGGCTACATCATGTGTTAGGGGATTTTTTTTCTTAATTTAGCAATTGGTTTTATCCACTTTTTCATTATCAAAGCCCGGCAATGAATTTTTTTCCGCCGAAAATTGGCCATTTTTTCGCGCAGCATTACATACCTTTCCCTATACTACGTATCACTCCTTGTATACTTACGTATACGGGAAGGTAATAATGTTTCTTCTTGTTGGACAATACAGTCTTTCAAGGGTTTTAAAAATCCATAACATTAGTAAATGACAAATAATGTAGTTAAACAAGCAAAGTAAGATTTTTTATTTCACATCTGCACAAGAGCAAATGAAAGTTGAACACAGGACTTGTCTTATGGTATCCGGATTCAAGTGGGATATACCAACACCCCCTAAATATCCAGAGGGTGTTGGATATACCCGAGGTGAATTAATGTATTATATACTACTCAGCAAAAATTAATAACGTTGCTTGGTTGCAAGGGCGACAAAAACTGAAAAAGGAAATAAATACAATCGATGAGAAAATGTATGGTGCAGCCGATGCAATAAGAAAGTGACAAATAACGACAAAGTTAAAAATACTATTATAATAGCAAAACAATATTATTACAAAATATACTGTTTTACAAGTACAAATTTCACAAGGAGTCCACAATACAGCCGGTATATGGGGCAAAATTAACTGCTCCAATAAAGATAAAATCGTTCAACTAGAAATAGCAAATATTTTTAGATGTGTCACTTTTGCTATTCACTCAATGCATACGATCTTAACAGACGCATACCACCAATGGCAATGCAATACCCAGAATAAAATGCCAAGACCGAATAAATTCCGAAAGTTTCCCAGTCCATAATAAAATGCAAAACATTCGAAAGACTTTTTTATATATTTAAGAACTAATACTACAAGAATTTAAAAATATATTGCAATCATTTTTTGCAAGTGTATGTCAACATATTTTATTTTTGAGGCGTGGAAATTGTTTGCATATTTGTACTTGCAGTTCAATACGTAGGGACCCATGGCTTCATCAGGTTTTATTATTTTTTTAACGATTAGCTCACTCTTTACTTTCTCACTCCAAATTCACAAAAGTTCACGTCGATGCATTACACAATAGAATGGCAACATGTGTAAGGGTAGCTTTGGTTGTAAGAGAACTTCGTTTTTCCACGAAACGAAATATGGCGATGGTTTCAAATTGTTTTGTATTCATCTGATCAGCGCTGAAAGACTAAACTAGTATCTCTAAAAGTTAAGACAGTCTCTAATAATAAATGCCCGAACAGACCAAACAACAACTCTTCACCGAAACAAAGAAGAATAGTATATTCTTTAACGAGCGTAGAATAATAGCCATTCTACGCGAGTAGAAGACTATACTTTCTCTACGACTTTAAAATTTATATTTTAAAAATATCCAATGGGCGCCTTAACCTCAACACCAACTCGCATACTGTTTCGTGGCTCACCTGTCTAACGACAGTTGCGACCAGCCGCGGCAGAGCACGCAGCGCCTCTGTAGGCGACTGCGAGAACCCTCTGTCGTGGTGTAATGAACTAAGATGAATGTGATTGGTCGACAGCCGTGTGAGAATAATATTCTCGCACGGCTTGTGGAATCGGCATCATTACTGCATCCGATAACGTGCAGAAATGTGTACATTCTGGAGCAGTCGTATAGAAAAAAAATACGCTTCGGTCCGTCGTTGGGACCCTTACGTATTGACATGAGACTATGAAGCAAGAATAAAAAAATGAATAAGTTCAGATGCAATGCGATTATAAAGCAAAGTCAACAAATTACATTACACACGAGGTGACAGGCTACTAAAAGTTAAATGTGCATTTCTGGAGTAAACACATTTAATCCGGCAACGGATGGGTGCAAAAATATAACACGAACGAATGGGTTGGGTCTGAGAGACGGTGAAAAAGATGAATTACGTAGCAAATATTTTGTTTATAGCGTTGTTAAAGGACTTCATTATGTAAGTGTGATATAAAAGAAAACATTTGTGTCAATATATTATGAATTTTTTATTTTAATTAAAAATATTTCGTAAATTTAAAAAGGAGCACGATAAGGCCTCCCTAATACCATGCCAGTCATTCCACTGGAAATTTGGATTCATTTCTGATGCTACAGTTCTGTGACGTACCACCCTCGGAGCTGACTGACTTCAGCATGTTCCTGAGGCGGCGCCTCACTTTGGAGTACTGTGGTTGATTTGAAATGATTTAGTGACATGGGGAAAGTGAGGACAGTTTCCTCAAAAGAAAGTCTTATTTCAGCCAATGCACCATTATTAGAGAGACCAGATAAGGAAATGTACAGGGAGTCAAGCTCAGACGTGGCGGCCTCTTACCCCATCACTCCGTGGTCCAGGCGCGGCGGAGACGACAGCGGCGGCGGCGGCGGAGCTCTGTGAACGCGTTATTATGGGCGAGCGCTTCTGATGTACTGGTGCAGGCCACTTCAGCGTCCTCATGTACGCCTCTGACCTGCATGTCCTCCTGGCTCCGCGGGGCCCGTATATACTGGCCCTCGCTTGCATGCGGCAGCACTTTTTGGAGGTTGCGCCGCCGAGATGTTTGCTTGTTGCATTCCGCTTGCCTTCGGTGACGCCCCCGGCATGGTGGGGAGCAATGGTGGCTCGCCACAGTTCAATTTGACTTTAGTTATACGTAATAATACACAAAAATAACATAATTATCTTTATCGTAATAATAAATAGTTATAATAATACTAATACGTGATTACTCGATTACAGTTACAGGAACGGATGGGTTGGGTCTGAGACCCAAAGCGGGAAACAAATTACGCATATCACAAATACAACCTTTACGGCAATAACTACTACACTGAACGTTTTATTTGCAAATAAAAGAAACGTAGAGAGGCGGACAGGCTTTTGGTTTTATCTGTATGTGGGTGGCTGAAGTTTTTGCTACATCGTGGGTCTCACTGACCCAACCCATCTGTTGCCTGATTAGTGATTTAAAATAGTAGAGTCTGTGGCATGAGTGCCACAAAGCTCCTCCACGCAGTTCATTACCCGCCATCCCTATTGTGAAACAGCGGGGTTACTAATAGTTTCCTTTCCCGACGCTAGTGGCGCAGAGAAGCTCGTGGCATGGTAAGGTGCCACGACGCATGCCACTGCCAACAGTAGAAGACTTTGACAACACTGATTTAGAACTTCGAAAAAATTGTACATATTTGTATAGAAAGGTAAACGAAAATAATTTCTGACAAATTTCTAAAATTCCTTTGTAATTTAAGTTAAAATATCAAGAAAGACCTCTTGTGAATTCCTCGTCTTTTAACTAAATGCTTTGATTCATGACAAGAAGAGGAAACCGAATTAGGTTTGGTTTAATTGCTATGTTCACGAATTGAATTTTTTCATTACGAATTGCTACTTTTATATGCATTTTGTTCGCATCGCATTTTCCTTTACAGGCATGGTGCACCAAGTAAGTCAACATTGTATTTTTACTTGTGAAGGTCTCCCACGGGTAGTGCATCAAACAAGCATTGAGAAATGTCTCACCAGAGCTTCCCATAAAATGCGTGAACTGTGCGGCACGCAGAATGCACGCGAGCCGTCGAGTGAAGCAAGAGCTAGTGGGAGGGGGCGGGCGCGAGGGAGGGAGTGGGGATGGAGGTGGCGGAGGATGTAGGAGGCGCCGCCAGTGCTCATTAGCGTAACAGCCAGACGTCCGCTCCGCCCCCGCACCGCCCCCACCGCCCCCGCCAGCCACCTGTTGGCGCGGCGCGGCGCCACCGGCCCCCAGGCGATGCGGCTTATCGGGCGGGCACCGCCCCCGCCCCCGCCCCCGCCCCCCGCCCCCGCTCCCGCCCCCGCCACCACACCAGCCCCTACAACCCACGCTGACCCCGTCTGCCTTACCTCTCCACTGCTGCAAGCCACGCTGCCGCCAACCTACAAATCCTCCATCGCCGCCGTTTCCTTACCGCAGCTGTCCCACTGTTCGAGTTAAATATTTTATTTTTTGTAGCCTATGTATACTAGATCCCATCGAGCCAAGTGTCTCAGGGCGAAGCGTGCTGACTTCGCATTCGGGAGGCCCGGGTTCAATTTCTATGCCGGCCATCCTGACCGGGGTTTTCGAGGTCTGTCTCGGACATCCAATCGAATGCTGGGATGGTTCGAATTCAGAATGTTAAATAACCTGGCATTGTTTCTCATTCCAATGTAGTCCAAGACGCGCTTTTATGCTGAGTTTTCTGTGTATGACGTTGACAGCACTGCACTGCCGAGACGCACACAGAACCCGCCTCTCCCCGCACCCCGCGCTGTGGTGTATGGAGAAATAGTGCGCGATTAATAGAAGTACAAATATAGATCCCATTAAGGGCCAAGGCCTTCCGCTCCATGTGAGGTAAAATCTTGCTAGGTATTATCCTCCTTGCCAGGTATTATCTTGCTAGCTCTTATCCTAGCTAAAAGCAACATTTTTTAAAAAAATTTCCGAGTTTCTGACTGGATCCAACATTAATTAATAAATCATTCTTGTTTTGTTTGTTTCTTCAGTATCATGGTGATAAAGAACACCTCGTTGAAATTCTTCCCTGGAGCTTCCAGTCGTAGGTATCTTGACCCGTTCACAGTGTATCACACGAAACATTTAATTAGTAAAACAATGCAATTTTACTTCTTACCCATTATCAATTTTGAAACTGTTTCGGCAATGCTTTCAGAGTGTCCACTCTTCTGTAATACAGCTCTAAATTCAACTCTTTCTGTTTTGCCACTTCTTTCTCAACTACGTTTTCTCCTGGGAGACGAGCAACGAATAAACAGCTCTCCTGGGGCTCACAGAATAAACACTGCAATCTGCCACGAGCTCGCTAAGCAAAGTGCATTAGATGGTCTTCCGCTCTCTACGAGTAAACTCACTCTGCGTTACACCTTATAAATTACGCTGCTAGTGCGCGTGGTCTTTCATTTTCTTTCCTGCTGAATCATCGCGTAAAGCTGACGAAGTATCTGAAAGGGTAGATCGCGAAACATAAAGGATACTTCTATAACGCTCGAACATACAACGCGTTGGGAAGTTCCCAATGCAAACTAGCGACAAAAGTGCGAAATCACTACCAGATTACAAACTTTGATTCATGACTATCCCTTAATGAGCAATTGACAGATTATCCAAAAAATTTAATATATAAAATAATTTTGTTGTAACATTAAGTAGCGAACTGAGCCAACTTTTTCGATTCACATTTTTGCTTTCTCGAATAGTTACGTACGAATAGTTCGTAAGAAGAGAAAGTTATGTAATCATGCGCCGGAAAACGGCGAATTTTCGCCAGAAAATCTCCAAAAATAAATTTCAAAACTACAATATTGAAGATAAAGATTTTTGACCCAGAGAAAAACTGGTGTAAAAAATAGCTCTTTAAAAAAGACCAATTACAATTTTTTTAAAAAAAGTACGTAGTATTTGTGTAATTTGCGGTTGAAATTATCGCATTTTTTTTCCAAAAACACTAAATTTTTCTTTAAATTTTGTCCACATATGTAATAAAGAACGCTAAAAAATATGGTGCTAGTCCCTTTTCCAGGTATTATGATGATATGAGTGCCGGCAAGTTAACTCTGAGGATGTGGGATCGCGTCCCGGAGAGGAAAACATTTTGCTGGTTAAAACCACTTTTTCTGGTTTGTGTAGTAGTATAATATTACGGAGCATTTAGCCCCGTAATATCATACTACTACGTATTTTATCCGAAAAAAGTATGTTTTTTTTGTTCAAAGATTCTCAAAATCTCAACCATTTTCTTTGAAAACTAGCTCAAAATTCTGCGTTTTCAGAAAGGCTTACACGTCATTCACTCACAAATGGCTCCACATTATTTCTGAAAGCTTTTGGAACGGATAGTGCTAATTGTAGTCTTTAATATGACGTAAAATTAATTTTGGGCTATTTCTTTTTCCAAAATTACGCAAAAATGTAATTTTTTGAAAGATTTCTCACGCCGTTAATATGCACATTTTCAGCAATTTGTGAATACTATTGTATTTGTGAGTTAAAGTGCTTCAAATGACTTCAAATTATGTTTTTCAAAAACTCGAAAATTTTCTGTGAAAAAAAGCTTTGATTTTACAGTAGCGCTTAAACGCCATTTTCTTAAAAATGTTCAATGAAAATTGCCATATAAGACGAGGCGAGGTTTTACTGGTTTTTAATATTCTTAAAAAAAGATTTCCGCTCCACTATTGGGAAAACGAAAAATTAATGAAATGTAAAAATATGTACTTTAGGCGGCCGATAGATGACAGTTGGCCAGAGTACGTGGTAAATCCAAATTGCTAGCCGACATCAAAAGAAATAGAAAACTGATACGGGAAAGTCTCTACCATTCTGTACCACCACGATTTTCACATATGCTAACAATTTGGCCTGCCAATAGCAAAATTTGAAATGAGACTTCCATAATATCATACAGTATTATGAGTAAATCTGTTTCATAAGACATTTTTCGGAGAGAGGAGGGATGTCGAAGGTTTTTAGAAAAACAGGTTCAAGAGTTTTTGCAAATGTGTATTTTTGAACTCCTTTGCTTTCGAGAACTCAGATTTCAAGAATATTAATTAAACCCGGTTTACCAGCTCAATTTTGCGGAAGCACTCTTAGCGGACGTGCACATTTGCACTGCAACAAAAAATACGTAGAAATACAACTAGAGTCTCAAATACTAGTGTAAGGAAAAGTAAAAATTGGTGTTGTATTGCTGCTTATCTAACTGTGCACGTAGATAACAAGAAATAAAGGATAATGACAAAGTAAAAGAAAATCAGAATTATTTAGAAACATTTACGATATTCTGAAAAATAAAATTAAATAAGCTTCTTTCCGAGTCTACTCCGCAAAGCAGCTCATATACGAAAGTTTGAAACTTATGAAGAACTTGTGAAGCTTTGAAAACTGTGTAGGAAGGTATTTCCTTTAATTTTCTCGTAGTCATTTTCGTAGCATGGTGAACTCGCGAGCGTTGAGTACGGAACAAATAACTTCCTGGGCGTCATAGAATAGCGTAAGCAAGGCAACTGAGTTATGAACAGAATATCCGAGTCTCATAAGCCTAGCAGATTATTGTACAACATGACACACGGTAACTTTACTCCCAGTTTATAAATCATGTCTTCTAGGTCTTGTATACACTGCTGCATATCTCTGACAGTGAAGATTCAAGAAATATAGGAAACACAGCAAAGAAATAATAAATGAAATTTTCAATATACAGTTCTCTACTTCGGGGAACTTTATAAAACTTTGATATGAATGCTTAGGCTCGATTTTCAGGGTCTGTTTGTGTTAAAATTGGGATTTTAATACATTCTGGACAATTGTCGTACACCCTTCATTCGTTTTGACTTATTCTTAAAATATTTCTGGAGTACTTTCAGTTATTATTTAATTATAGATTTATTAATATGGCAAGGCCCGCAATATAATCAGACAATATAATCAGGACCGCTCTTCCACCTAATCATAATCGTGAAGTACATAAATATGTAGAAAAAAGTAGTATAGTATACGAATGAGAAGTTGGTGATACAAACAGCATTTCAAAACAACTAATAAAACCGTAAACCTAACGTTCAATAAATACAAATGATAAATAAAATTGTTGAAAGCAAATTTAGGTTCGAAGATGGACGTTGCAGGCACGATGGCCCTTATCGCTAACGCAGTAGTGGCGTAGCGATCTCGGACCGAAGGGTCGCGTGTTCGAGTCCCGCCTCGGGCATGGTTGTATGTGTTTATCCTTTCACCCCCCATATTATCATATCGTTTCATCTTCAAAGATACCATAAAGTCCAATAGTGGTTGCTAATGACCTAGATGTTGATGCAATCTTGAATAACAACAAAAAGGACTGAAGTTCAATGAAAATTTGAAATGAGTGAGTTTTATTTACACTATGTGTAAGCGTTCCACTCGGCAGCCTGAAATTCACCCCGAGCGATTGTCATCTACTAAGTACCCAACACACTCTCACATTTCCCGATCAACCTTCGGGAGAAACCAGCTAGTAGAGAAAAAACCGCCAGACAGGCTGCATCCTAATTCACTAGCAAGCTAAGCTTCATTCAAGTATCTGGTTTTCGGAATGTTTTCCTAGACATTTCGGATTGTTTATGCTGACTGTTGTTATTTTCTTGCTTAAATACGCGTCTTGGCAATTGATGATCAAATAATTCGTAAGCATCTGCATTTTCAACAAAAGTACATTAATTTTATTTATAAAACTTACAAATAAACAAATATATTGATCCAGTATTGAAATTCCTAATGTAGAGGTAAAATAAACAAAGATACAGTTTTTGACGCGCAATAACTGATAACGAGGCTAATGTTCTAGAACTTTCAACGTGGGATTATAATACGGTCAAAACTGGACATTAATCAAAATCTCTCTCTTCAAATTTCAGACTATCTAGAACCAAAAGCAATGAAATAATAAAAGACAAAAATAAACAATTTCTTTTAAAATAGTATAATTTTTAAAAATACTATTAAATCATTTTAATAATACTATAAAATAGAATTATTTTTAAAAATACGGTTTGCATATTAGTAAAATTGCTAGCATTTATTAACAATAAATCAATTGATATAATTGTATATCACTTCATTTTTGAATAAATTCTATCTGACACTTACAAGCATAATTAAGTAAGTTAATAATTGAAACATAAATCCTAAAATATTGCATGTTCTTCCTCATACATATATGCATGTGGATCTTGTTTAAAACGTAATTGATAGCCTAAAATTGACGACACTTTGTGGTCAACTGACAAACAATCCTGTGGTTTTTCAAAGAACTTTAAAAATTTAAAATGAAATGTTTCATTCATAATAAATAACTCTTAATGTGACTTTTGAAGTGGAAACATTCGTAATTAATTTACGTTTCCCTTTAATCTTGTATGGCTGACCCAACACTTCACCAACCACACAAATAATTATACCATCATATTTTTCACGTACTATAATTGACCCCAAAGTATCACTCAGATCGGAAGATTTATACAATATACATAAATATTTTAATGTATTATTTAATTTCAACAAGAATTGATTTATCTTGTCTGCAATGTTTCATTGTGATATTAGAGGCTGGTTGAATGTGGCGTCGTCGACGCTGTAAACTGATTACAATGTATTTTCATCATCTGTAAGCTATTCTTCAGCGTTATTCTCTAATAAGAAAGTTCTGAATTAGTTTCAAAAATTCTGTTGCAAAATATTTTGTTTCTTCTCTGGATTTTCTTAACTCCTCATATTTTTGCCCCTTAATTTATGAAGAAATTTAATCTCCACAAACAGAGTCTACTTCGTGTTCACTTCTTTCTGCAATTGCTCCTTTAATTGTTTTGTAGGCGAGTATATATAAACAAATAAAGGCGACTTTTTTTGTATGTTTACGTGAATACGGTGCAAAATTTGCGAGAAATCGCTGCAATGGTTAAAATATTTTTGTTACAAAAAAACACATGCAAAAACAGATGTCCACATACTTATATACTTACTATATAATATATTTCATAAACTCTAATCTCGCATTGTTTGGGATTTATGTAGTAATAAGTACTGAAGTAATACTAATTTCATAGCTGCCTCATACTTTATGTGCGTGTGTAAGAAACAACGTATAATTCAATCTATTTTATAAATACCTACTTAAAATCTTAACGCAATAAAACAAAAATCCATTTCAATGCAATATGAACACCTGAAACAAACGATGCAACCAGAAGACTTATTGCAAGGTAAAGAATGAAAACATTCGGCAAAGCATGAACGGGACATCACAAACTGATTACAAGGTGGCCCACACTGAGTGACATACGCATCAGTTTTCGACAGGTACACAATTCATGTATACGGCGTGGACGGCACAGATTCCAGAGTTATTACAATATCTTCCAATGTAACACCCCTAGTTCACGCAGAATGACAGGTGTCCGATGAGAGTTTCAATCAAATCGACAATTTGTAGCGGAAATTTTATCTTCCTCGCTAAATCATTTTTTTATTCACACAATTACGTTGGCGCCCTGTTTTTAGGCCATGATACCTTCACGTGAAAAATGCTACATATTTTAAGTAAAACACAATATCCACGAATGTCATTCTCGACATTACACCATCCAGTACCAACTTCTCTTCTGTGCCTACTTTATGATTTTCTACTTCCGCAAACTCTTCTCTTTCGTAATTCTTGATCGAAAAACATTCGTGCTATAAAACAGAAATGTCACATATGACAGAAGACCTTTATCAAAACACTCACTATTTTTTGTTAGTTATTGTAACAAAAACATAGTATTTCTGGCAAGTAAACACTATTTTCAGCGTAATGTAATAATTTCCATGTTCAAAAGGAACATATTTTGCAATTTATTTATAATGTAATTAATCACAGTAACTACAAAAAATGAATACAACGAAAACATACTCATTTTTAACAGTACGTTTTACATTTATCACACATTCATAAGTACTAGTTTTTACTCTGGTCCTTTCTGATAATTGTTTTTACGTTGCTTCGTCATTTACATTTATGTTTCATAAAATATGCATTTTTCAGCTCTTAATTTTCTTTGATATTTACCAAATTTATTTTTAAAATTCAACTGTATTTTGTTTTAAGCAATCTGAGAAATATTACTTTCGAAAATTAAATTAAATGTGTGCTGAATATTGTTTTCTAATATCGCAAATTGAGACGAATCAGAATAGGGGAAGATATGTAGAGACAAAAAATGTTAGAAGACAAAATACAAATATTAATAGACTGTGATTCCACAAATTGGCATTAAGCCTTAGACAATGTTAAAATCAATATTCCTTCATTATACTTGGATGGTCAAAGCAAGGTTGACATTCTATATTCTACTAAAGACAGTATCGGATATTGAAATAAAGAAATTACATTTGTTAGATTATCAAATTATCATAAAGATAATTGTATTTCAACCCATTGACACACATACCGAGCTTTACGATTTCGAATGTAAATTAGGCGAGTATTGAAGAGAATATTGGACCTATGTAATTTCGTTATTCGCAATTAATATACATAGAAATAAGTCTTTCAAACATTTGTTATAACTGAGGAATGATTGCAGAAAGAGTATTATTTATAATGGTTTGTTATGATTTTGGTTATTACACGCATATTTTGGAGAATTGAAGGCGAATTCCTGCTATCTGGCCTAGGCAGTTGACTAGTGCGATAAGCGAAAGAATGCAAGTGCGTTGGGTTAAGTGGTAGAGAAGGAAACTTGTGGGGCATAGTGATAAGGTTGAGCGTTCTGATTCAGATGGTGATTGAAGTACTGCCTATTTGACGGTTTGTATGTTGAAAATTTAAGATTAGCCTGATTCCATTAATATTTTAACTACTTCTTTGTATGCTTTGCAGCCTTTATAGTTAGCTGGGTGCTCCCCACTGCAGTTTAGACACTTTGGTACTGTTCGGGGCTACTATACTCATAATACGTTATTTTATAAGTGGACTGTATGATTTATGGTGATGAGGTACAGTACTCCCGAAACCCTTTGACAGCTCGTGGGATTGGCGCAGGTGTTGCAGGATACACACAAGTAAAGTTCCAGCACAAACAAGATTTAATAAGCAGGTTTGTTGAATGTCACTTACAGGAACACAGCACATAAACATAAAACATTCACTTGGCGCGTCAATTCGCACTTGTCCAAGTACGGTTATTGCAGGGACCTTGTACACTGCAGTAATTATCTTAGTGCCGACCAGAAGCAACCGCTAGTTACATAGTTGAATCAACAATTACGGGCGTAAACTTACGCAAAGGCGACAGACACAATTTGGATGCTTACTGCCACGATTGAATTAATGAATGTGTGCGAGCTGTTTGCTGCTCAAGTTGCACGATTATACATTATTTTACACGCTTCCGCGCGGAGTCTTGAACACACGCGTGCTCCTCTCACGGTGCATTGCGCTGGACTGTCGAATTTCGGTTGCGGCAAGAAGACGTTAGGAATGGGCTCTCTCGCGTGGCAGAGGTGGGGATGGCGATGATCACAATTTGCCATTTGATTTGGACATGGAAGATTCTGGACTTTTTTGTCCGTTGGTCCTGCAACGGGCGGAGCGGGGCAGAGATAGCGAGGCGCGCACGTGCGCTAGCAGCCTCCGCCCGTTGGAGAATTCGCGGAAGAGCGGATGTGAAGGCGATGGCGTGGTTTCGCCGGCTCAACGGCCGCCCTCCTGCCGATTACACATCTTGTTAGCTGTTCTGCCTTGCTTTGTGAAAATAAACGTATTTATTCCTGCTTTGCTGTGGGCCTGAACAAGTACATTATTATGTTTAGGTTTATCTCATCAAAAGTAATGATTATTTCTGAGTATCTAATTTATTTAGGTCGACTTCCGCAATTTACGTGTGAATGACCGAAAGTCTGACAGTTTTTGCACACGATTGAAGCTTTAGGCTTATAGTGAATTTGAACTCTAAATCAATGTATATATAGAGTTATAGCGTCTTAAAATTGCTTTGTTAGTTTCATTATCAGTCAAACCCTCAGAGGATCAATCCGCAAAGGTAGGTAATGATTTACGTTCTCTTCCGAACAGCCTAAACAACTTTTTAAATTTGAAAGTTTTTTGAAAGTTCATAAATCATTTCCGATTCTGAATAAGTATTTGGAAGATCTTTTAAAAACACTGAAAAAGTGTTTTGAGTAGGGTCTCTGTATGTGTGATGTTCTATTTTCTCTTTTTCACAAAATTTCTGGTATTCTCTGTAGTGCTCTATTGATCTAAATTTAATTTTTATCGTATCATTTTCTAATGTAGATTAAAAATTGTTTTTTGCAATAGATTCCAGTTCACTAATAAATAAGAAATACTTGAGAAATTTATCAACTTAAATGTTAGGTATTTTGAATTGTCATCGGGCATTTGTCGGGCATCGGGTTTCGTGAATTGTCATCGGGCATATTTTGAAAACCTTGTTACCTATTCTGAGTTGGCACACTGTACACTGTGCTGTGTTAACACTAGAAGGACCGAGTGTGTCAAAATGACACATTTGTGACACATATTACAATGCAGTGCTTCAGTTTTAAAAGTTAGGAAGCTGGTTCTTTGTAAGTGCTTTCTTTAATGCATGAACTTAATGTGCTGTGACGCTCAATCTTGTGATTTCCTTAGAATTGGAAAAATCTTAGGTATACCTAGAAAGACCACCATGTGTCATATTGACACAGTATACACTTCCAAGTCTTGATATTTCATTTTTGTATCAACTTCCGTTTCCCTTTGGAAGTAGTAAATCTCTGGTTTTCAGATTGATGAGACTATTGTTGCCTTCTTGAAATTCGATGCATGCTGATGATGATTAGAAATCGCCGGATACCTCCTGTTCTTTTTTAATACGCAGTATATGTTACGGAGAACTCTCTGTGTGCAGAACGTAATTGCAAGCCGTGCGTGTGTGTGAAACTTTGCGTAATGAGTACAGAAAAAAGAGTGAAGGTATAATAAATACCTTTTGAACTTTAATATTTTACTAAAGAAAACAGTGAAGGTGGCAGTGACAGCAATGGATACATTTCTGAGGAAGCAGATGACACGGGTGATGAAATCAAGTATTCTGGTATTCAAGTGTTCTAGTGAAGAAGTAGAACAAGAAGAAATGTCAAATATCATAAAAGTAGTAGGAAAAGCAGCAGTCTGAACTTAGTGAGTGAGAGGAGGGGTGAGGCATGAACATGAACTGTCACAGCTTTTTTTCTTCTGTGTCACTGGCAGAAAAGCTGAATATGAATAAAATAAGAGTCATAGGTATAATGAGAAGACATCAGCAAGATCTGACACTTGAAGCAAAAACACTAAAAAAATCAAGGCAGTTTTGTCATAGTGAATTTTACAACTTTGGATGAACAAAATTTCGGTCATACTCAGACAAACAAATCTTCAGTCAGATTATTATTGCTAAAATAATAAAAGTATTCAAATTCTGAGTACCTAACATGACAACATCAGCACACACAACTCTGGAGAAAAGAAGCTTTTTTTTATAAAAGCATAGGTGGAGATAGATACATTGCATCAGATGGTTCGTGTACAATGCGTATATACAGTGCGCGTACCTCGTATATACAGTACCTCGTATATACGGTCCCCCTAGGTAGAACGAAATTCCGGTTCTTCTAGTGTTAAACTGCCCCTGGGGTTGGATATCTGCCACCTGTGGTGGGAATGGGGGCACAACTCCATTCGTTGCTGCGAACTGATCTGGCATGTCACCCTTTAGAACGTGGGCTGCTGACACCACTTGAACCCCCAAAACCGGGGAGACTTGATGCGAACATACAGCTTTTGCTGCACCACTTAAATTTTACTAGTATTAAAATATTTGGTTGAGCACAATAAACAACACTGTTTTAAAAAAAAAGGGAGCCGCTAGTAGCAGCGCCCGTTTGAACTCATAAAACCCGTTTAAACACTAGTTGAGCGCAGCGATACGATGCTTTCTCCACAATGTCAGACTGAACATATCTTTGATAATTCACTTCTTAGACTTTGACTTAGACTTCCTCCCGGAAAATCTTTGGGCTATCAGCGAAGGGCACGGTGAGCGTTTTATTCAGTCAATTTTTACAATGGAAAACAGGTACCAATGCAAGTGTAGTTCTAATAGGAGGCCTGACTTCTGTTAGACCAAAAAGAGAGATGTTCCAGAAACAGAATACGTCCCAAAATCATCAACACTCCCTAGGAATCTCGTGATCAGCGCGCAACCAACATGAACACTTCCATTTGTTTCCATGGGGACGTTCTCGTTGCTTTGGTCTTGTCGCTGCTCTCATCGTTTATCGGTGCTTCAACATAATCGTACCCTAAGGTTAAGATCTGAACGCGATTCATTTTGGATTATATGATGCTGCCGTGTGGTTCACCTTAAAAAAAGTCTAGTTTAAAATGTCTAGTGAATCAAAGGTAGACTTGAAACCTCCAGAAATATGAGAAAAGCAAAAATGGTGACGTCGAAATTTTTTGTCGCAACTTCTTTACTCCCTCGCAGTTCGGACTGATAAAACAAAGCCACCTGCGTAGGGAGCTGGCTGCCAGGAGGCCTTGGCTGCATCTTGCATGTCAACTGCCACGAAACGATTCAATACAAAAGTTTAACTTATATCACACTCGTGTATTAATACCCATCATTACATCGTCGTTTCATAATGTACTATTTGCAGTGTTCATGAAGGCAGTTTTTTATTAAAATATTTGATTTATTGCACTGTTATATACCAGTGTTATTTTAAGTACATCACCGGGAGAGATGGTTCAGTGCATCAACCTGATGTCACTGCAGTCCCTCTGACCGGGAGGTCCTAGGCTCGAGTCCCGACAGCGGCAGGATTTTCGACTCTAGCCTTTCAGCTAGGTCGATATCAGTCGCTGTCTGGAGGAGAATTCTAGCGGCCGGCTGCTCTGATCGGTAGTTTTCCGTGGTTTCTCAGATCAACACCAGGAGAATGCCGGGGCAGTGCCCTAACAAACGGGCCACGGTCCGCGCGCGATCTTTCCTTCCTCTTCCTTGTCCTATCCTCTCCCCTTACACAGACACACTACCACACATGACGGGAGACCGGTCGGGAGCTAACAGCTTGTCCCGTCTGGGGCGGTGCCCCGCTGGTGGGAGACACCTGGTTGAGTGGAAAACCCCGCTAGTCGACGGTAGGTCGACGCCGGGTCTCGCCATTCAGCAGGGAAAGATCACCGCCACCTCCCGAGGAAAACACGCACTACTCTTACGGGAATAATGACCAAAGTAGTTGACGCGCCCGGAAACACGAATCAATCAATGAATTGAGTAGATCACTTGCTACACTCTTGGAAAACAATTTTTTTTGGTGGGTGTTAAACAGCATTTCTGCTGCTTTAGGCTACTACTATTTATTTGAAAATTTTGATCTAATTTTGAAGACCTATTTTTAGAAGTAACACAGGCCTCTCGAAGATTCTCTCTACCCGGCTATGCACGTATCTCCGTCCTATCAGACGTCCTCGCGCCTTCGCACGTCTCGCGAGCGGCGAGGGCAACGAAAGCACGTCTCGCCCGCGCCATTCGGGCTCCAATTCCTCCATTTTGATATTCCACTGCCGCCACGGCTCCTCGGGGATTCCTCGGGGCAAAGGCTCTTGGAAAGGCGGAAGTCGAATGTTAAGTCGCAGAGGAAGGTCTTCTACGCACGTGTGCTTTGAAAGGGAAAAAAGTTAAGAACCGAGCAGGAAGGCGAAAAAAAGATGGATTGATTGAAAAAAATACCTAATTGGGCAATGTACGTCAAGAAAATATGTTAACGAGAGCAAATAAAGATCAGAAAATGGAAACGAGCCGGCGATGAGACAGTGAGAAGTATAAAGCCCTCCTTAATAACTACGAGTCACCTAAACGTTTTGTCCGTAGTATAGTGATATTTACAATGTGCTATACACGCCTCATAACAGAGAATTGTTCTATACCTGACACAAAAAATAACAAACTACCATCAAGGAGCGGACCTATAAATTTATAGGATCTTTTCGGCGTGAAGAGAGTATTTTTGTCAGTTTACAATTTATTTTCTTCACGTCATACAGTTTTTAACTATTTCTGACGTAAAATAAATCAGATAAAAAAGTCTTCAGAATTGTAGTGGTATTATTTCTGAGCCAATAAGTAAATATGAAGTTAGGAAGTAAACAATTAAATTTTCTAATCTCTCCATTGTTTAATCGCTATTTTTAAATTCGTTCAAGAAACGAATTTCCAAAATATAGATATAAAAATATTGCAATACGAAACTGATAAAATGTTTGATTCTAGTGTTTGATAAAACATATAATGTATTTTAATCTAAAAGAACCGATTAAATAATATACTTTTTAATTCTTAATTTCAAAAGTTATGTCTCGCGCTGAATAATTTTGAATTGTAACTAAATAAAAAAAATGTAGCTTCTATTTTCTTTTGTACGAGTTCCAGAATCAGGCTTCAGATTGCAGTCCATTCCTCCCACCCTAAACTCCAACCTAGCATCATCGTCTCCAGAAGCTCACCGCTATTCCTATAATCCCAAGGTGCGGTATCCTCCGAAAGAAACAGGTGAAAATTGCTGTTCAATACCCGGGACGAAAAAGAAAACATACCGCAACCGAGGCGCGACTCTAAGGATTGCTACATCTATCGGCGAGGGTGGGCTCCTTTCGGAAATCCCTTTCCGCATCCATTATGAATGAGTGAGTGAGCCCACCGACGACACCCGCCGCCGCTTCCAGCGCTAGGCTAAACTTTTTAAAGCGGCGCGCTGCCGCGGAAAGAAGGGAATTCTTTGAGCTTCACACAAGACAGCGCTTCTTTTTTCTCAGGTTTCCGTCGCCGTCTTCTGTTTTTCCATCGCTTACAGCTAGGGTGCATTCCTCAAAAAAATGACGAATTTGCGAATGTCTTTAATGTTAGAAGGTGATGTCATGTTGCTTTGGTTTGTAAACACAAACCAAAGCAATTAAAATTAAAAATTAAACAATTCACATAAAATACATCACATAAAAGACAGCCAAAGAAGAGATGGAATAAATATGTTAGATAGTTAAAAAAATAACATAAGCCTCATGGCAGCTTTTGGTCAGCGTGCTCGCTTTCTAGCACGCAGCACCGGGTCGACTCCCGGTCGAAGCAAGACTATCGTCTGCGTTTTCCTTGCAATGCCCCAGTATATGTTGCTGTGTGACGATGAGAAAATTCACTTCTCAGGTTGAGAAGACCGGAATACGGCGTGGGGATGTCTACGTGCTAACCCCACGTACTCTCTAAACCCATGGCCGCGAGGCAGGGACGTCGCGTCGCCAGTAAGCCTCATCCCATTCAGAGGATGTTACGCTAAGTACAAAAAATAACGTATTTGAGTTAAATTAACAAAATAAAAACGTATTAAATGTATTAAAACATAATAAATATAATATTCAGTAGATATAAATGCACATTTTATTTTCTCGTTGATGTGAGTTCATGTTTGATTGTTTTAAAATAGGAGCTGTAAATGTAACATTTCAGAAGTAAAAGGTCAGTTCCTTCAGACAAGAGAATACATAACCTCCGAACATTGGGGAAAAACTGTTGAAGAGAATGTATGTTATGAGATTTGAATATGTTTTTATTATTTGTTTCAACTATTTAACATATTATTTATACCTGTTCACTGAATGTCTTGATTTTTTTTGAGTGATTAGTGATTTCCCGCGCGTCAACTGCTTAGGCCATTAAAGCGGTGCGATGTCGAATCCAAGGAAGAAGGCAATTCTTTGAGCTTCACACAAGAGACCCCTTCCCTTGTATCAGGTTTCCGTCTCCGCATTCCGTTTTTCCGCTGCTTACTGCTGGGGTGCACAGAGTGCGTTTCTTAGGAAAATGATGTATTTGTGGAAATTCTTTAATGTTAGAAAATAATTGCACGTCACTTATATGTTTAGTCCAGATAAAATTTAAGACATCCAATGAAGAGATAGAATGAATACATTAAATATATGACGAAAATAAATTACGGAAATAAAAAGGTATTGAAGATATAACAAAATTATAAACAATTGTATGATATAAGTGACTTGGTGCATGTCACTGTTTTGTGAATTTTCTGTTTGTCGTGCCAATGTGTGCTTTGAATCCCCTTTCACAGTTTCATAGCAAGAAAGATCAAAGGCAAAAGTAGATCATATTCCTAATTTCACTATCTATCTTTACATTGGCCTGCGATTGTCTTGTCATTTCAGTTATGTAAGAAAACCACGCATCTGTAAAACGTTGAATCTCATAAAAATGAAAAATATGATTTGGAAACATTGAGAAAAAATTGTTGAAGTGAGTGTACAGTGTGTTAATAAACAACATTTAAATATATTTTATTATTTGTTTCAACAATTTAACGTTTTAGTCCTATATGTTCAATATCTTCATTTTATCTGCTCTAAACGTACGAAATAGGAAGACCATTGACAGTCTGAACAATAATTTATTATTGGAATGTTGATTAGATAAAAAATTTACCTCAACATTCCCTGAAAGTTAAAAAAAGGAACCTGTTTAGAGGTAAATCAAACTCACGTTTAAATGAAAACTGCTGTGCAGAATTCGTCATATCAGGAATGTCAAAACAAGATAAGACACATTCAAAAATGGATTTGAAGAATGCTTACAAACGTTATATGAAAGGAATCAGCAACACAGATTTTACGAAAAGCTCATGAAAATATCATGTAGGAATGCATTTAACGTAAAAAGCAGTAAAAAACTGCATTTGGGAGAAAAAGTACATTGTTCATAGCATCATTTAACCATCTTTTCCAACCACATTTACCTTCACAGTAACGTTTTAATTCTTTGGTAGAAAGACAGTATTTTTAACACACACACACGAATTTTTTCAAGCAGGAGTAAAAGGGCAGATATAGACAAAAGTTTACAGAAGAAACAAGAAAACATTGGATTTTAAACTTATTAAAACAAACCTTACGCATACAATCACAAACTGAAATTGAAAACATTGCTCAATATTTTTATTTACTGAATCCCTTTACGAAATATTTTCATACGTTTTCCTAGAAAGCAGAGAAAAATATATTTCCTTTGGAGCTCTTTGCGTCTGTTCACAGTCGGCACACGTCTCAGTGACATCGGCGTCACAAAATGGATGCAATTTGAATGCGAGCATTGAAAGCCGCTGGAAAAACGAAGAGTAGCTTTTGTAGTCGTTCTTGTGAACCTTGCAATTCCCAGCCATCAGGGGCGACGACTGGCAAAAGAATCGCTCAATGGATTGTTGATAGCTTCCTCAAACACACAATTTTGCATGAAAAGTAGTCTCGTTCCTGTGATGTACTTATATTATAAGAGACCTTGGAAATGAATATACAGCAGTTGTTCTTACTGGTTTTTTTTTACGAAGATTGAATGAATTTAAAGGGGTTGGGATATGCACTGTGTTTAATGAAATATTATTAAATTAACTTAATATTAATAAGAAGAAAATACAAAATTTAAAGAAAAACAGCAACAAGGAGACGCGTTCTACAGCGATTAGCAGCAATTAGCAACAGCAATTAGAAGAAAAGTAAAAACAACTGAGGAAAGTTGCAAGTCATGGGAAAATAAGACAAAATGGCGAATTAGTACAAACCAAGGAACAGCTTGATGGATCTTTTATTTATTTTATTCTAAAATAATTTGTAATTTCTATATTTTAGAGTTGTAAAATTACATAAAACAATAACAAGGCATAAAGCTCACTCCTCAGCCCACGCCTCGTGATGGCGGGGAGCAAGGGCGGAACCGCATACCGCTCCCCCGCCAAGACCCCTGCCGCCGTTCCCTTCTGTGGGGAAGCTCCTGGCGCTAGGGATATCAAAAAACATCGATATTTAACATCAGAAACATCGATATATTTACACAGATGTTTTGTTTTCAATGTATTTTACAGATCGATATATTTTTTCAGACACATAGATGTTTTGAAAAAGTTTTATTTTTTAAATGATTTTCTACGTGGTAATGTCTTTAAACTACATTTTAAATCGTCTCTGTTTATAATATTGATTAGGAAATGAAGGTGACAAAGAGCTATAAGGCAGACTATTTTTTAAACTAATATTTACGTTCTATGTATAGTTGATACTACACGTTTTATTTCGGTTATTAATGAATGAAAGTGAATAAATGGAATAATAGCACAAATCACGATGTCCTTTATTTTCTATTTTGTTCTTTAGATTCGGTAAATCTTAATATTAGCATATCACTTACACGTGACCAAACAAATAAATATTTATAAATATATATAATAATATAATTTATAAATAATATTTTTTAAACTAATATTTACGTTTTATGTATAGGTGATACTACATGTTTTATTTCGGTTATTTATGAATGAAAGTGAATAAATGGAATAATAGCACAAAACAAGATGTCCTTTATTTTCTATTTTCTTCTTTAGATTCGGTAAATCTTAATATTAGCATATCACTTACACGTGACCAAACAAATAAATATTTATAAATATATATAATAATATAATTTATAAATAATATTTTTAAACTAATATTTACGTTTTATGTATAGTTGATACTACACGATTTATTTCGGTTATTTATGAATGAAAGTGAATAAATGGAATAATAGCACAAATCACGATGTCCTTTATTTTCTATTTTGTTCTTTAGATTCGGTAAATCTTAATATTAGCATATCACTTACACGTGACCAAACAAATAAATATTTATAAATATATATAATAATATAATTTATAAATAATATTTTTTAAACTAATATTTACGTTTTATGTATAGGTGATACTACATGTTTTATTTCGGTTATTTATGAATGAAAGTGAATAAATGGAATAATAGCACAAAACAAGATGTCCTTTATTTTCTATTTTCTTCTTTAGATTCGGTAAATCTTAATATTAGCATATCACTTACACGTGACCAAACAAATAAATATTTATAAATATATATAATAATATAATTTATAAATAATATTTTTAAACTAATATTTACGTTTTATGTATAGTTGATACTACACGATTTATTTCGGTTATTTATGAATGAAAGTGAATAAATGGAATAATAGCACAAAACAATATCTCCTTTATTTTCTATTTTCTTCTTTAGATTCGGCAAATCTTAATTTTAGCATATCACTTACACGTGACCAAACAAATACACTGGCATTGCATTTGAGTACTCTACTTAGAAATGGAAACAAGATGGGAAAATACCATCTGTTTTGTCTTATTTATAACACAGATATTTTAAACAGATTTTTTGTAGATAGGCATCGACAACATTTTAGAGATGTTTCGAAATATCGATGTACCGATGTTTTGATAAAAGTTGCCATCACTCCCCGACGCCGACCTGACACCGCCGGGGTATGAGCAGAGGTGGAGGCAAGTTGGGTTTTACCACCACTACAATCAGTACAAAACAGTCGCATTTCCCTCGTGTAATATACCCGGAACAACAATAAACGAAGACTCCAACTGTTAAAATTTCTGAAAACGAATCCAAGTGAACCGGAAGAGCTCCTCGCATTCAGCATCCCTCACGAGTTCCCCCCACTCCCTCGCTTCCGCTCGCGTAAAATGAAAGTCTAGCCCTCAGAGTTGTTCTTCCTAAAAAATCCCGGGGATTACGAACGCGTTTTGCTTTATTTCCTCTGCGCGCCGGAGGAAACGACCTTAATGGAAAACTTTTATACCTGCGGCTCTGTAGAGTCGCCCGCCGAAACGAGCGGTTCCTAACGGGGGCTAAGGCGAGCACTGGGCCGAAACGCGCTAGAATAGGACGCTACTTCACCTTAATGGCGCAGTAGCTATAAGAATCACCTTGGGCTCTGGTCAACATCATACTGTCTAACTGGACATAACTTCTAAATAACCAATTTGTTTGAAAAAAATAATTAATTTATTTTATTTAGTTGGTTGAAGATTTGGTTGGTTCAATGGTTAATAAAATGTCGCTACAGTATCTCTTTACAGTCTTGTAAGTGATTCATTTTTCTCCATTCTTGCAAAGACTCTGGGTGGCGGTTCAGGCAGTTTTGACGATGGCGCAGAAAACAATTTAACCCAGCATAAACTAGCATGCAACATTTTGTATTTTTCTAACCATGTAGGAAAATAAAAAAAATACACCACCCATACGAATAGTGCAAATATCGCACACAATTACTTGTCGCTTCCTTGTAGGAGAAGAAAAACGTAAGTAAAGTAAAATAATCTTGAACAGAAATAAATATTGTCTTTAAATAGAAAAAACAATAACTTGCTTATATCATTAAGGGAATTTGCGATTTATTTGACACTTGGCAAAATTCTCACGCTAACCTTCACACACAGATTTTTTTAAAAAGAAAACCTTTTAGATTTCAAATATTTAATATTAACCAAGTAGCTAAATTGTTCAAAAATATAGTGTTGCACTTCCTTTCTCTCCATTTCTGTTTTTTTGTTATCCCTTTGCTCTCCTTCTCTTTCACCTAAAACATTAGGACGTAAATTGCCTGTGACGTGTCATTAGGGTATTCGCGGTACTGCCGAGGTTTTTAAGACCATGGAAAATGGACCACCCTGGGAAAAGAGCCTCACGCTGGTGAAGTGGGGGCATGATGGAGAAAGAATGGTCGCGCGAGCTGATTGGAGGACACCACCGATCAGAGAAGCCGATCTCCAAAATTTTCAGCCAGGCGGTGGCAGCCCATCCAGCTATTTGGTTGGGTAAAAAAATGAGCCACCATCGGGAAACGAAGCCAGAAACTCCCCGTGAAAAAGTTTTAGTTAAGGACTCACAACTATTATGCTAACACATCCAGTTATGAAGGGTATAAAAAGATGAAGCGATGATATTCGATACTTGGAAGGCTATCAAAAACATTATCAGATATTTTCTGGAAGCATGAGATTTATTATAATCTGATCACTATGTTGTAGATGATAACAACTCGTGAACGAAAAATGTTCGCTAGTAACTCAAAAACTTCATGTGAATTTCGAACAATAGAGAGCAGTAGGTTATATGTACACATTAGGAAGGAACGGAAGAAGGGCTTGTGCGTTGCTCAAGTCAGGGAGTCGGCTGCATTTCAGAGAGAAAATTTAGTTTTCAATAGAATATTACTCCGCTTGGGATGAACAAAATTAAATAACAAAGCTTTCAAATTTCAATTGAAATGAATGGTAAAATACGATTTTTGCTCTCGGAAAAAGATCCCTTTTCAGAATATCTTAAAGAAAACGAATTACTGATCTGTGGGTCACTGTAGAACAATCGCTTGTACAGATTTGAGAGCAAAGTTGTGGGAGTTCCTTTCACGACCTCGAAATGTATGTAAAAAGAAATACTTTTGGAGAATACTACTCAGGAAGACTTGAGGAGTACTTCACATACAGAAGTGGGCTCCTATGCCATTTGTTTCTTTAAAATGCATCTTATTCGGGGAACAAGTAAGCCGCTCGACTACCATCCGGATATGTTAGAATGCGAAGCAAATACCTTCTCATAACCTGGGTGGGATCCTCCTAGCAACTAACTCGAAGCTTACCAGGTGCACAAATAAATTCTGTAATATTGAACGCTAGTTAATGCCTTATTTTACGTGGTGAGACTCAGTCCATCAGGGCCTGTCCTCCGTCTGACCACGCCGAAATTTAGCTTCGCACCTTTCCCCATATACCGCAGAAAGGTGTTATCTCGGACGACGAAACAGGCTATTTGAATTTAGCTCAGATGCTTCTTTTAAGCTTGAGAATCTTTTGCATGCAGTAAATCTACTACAGGAGTCAGCCGGCTTACTTCCTCTCCGAGGGAAAGCGTAAGAAGCATTTTTCGGCCTTAATAATTACGGCTTCGATAGAGTTTGAACCTGCAAACTTGGGTACAAAAGCCCGAAACACCGACCCCGCTATTCACCGAACACTACTCAAAAGCATTGTAATAAGTCCATCCATGCACTAATCCATGAGTATCGAGCATTGTCAAGGCCAATATGGGGTTGAACTAGATTTCTCCAGGGTTGGGCCACATACACGGTGCTCTTAATCTGTCTCCTTTCTGCTCCCACTTTGGTGGTAACATTGTATCACCGAAAAACCGGAGCAAATTATTTCTTACCAGGATTTCTGTATGCGTGACCACGGTCACAATCTTCACCGCGAAGGCTTCCCTAAGATATCTATATGAAAAAAATTATTTCCGGAGAGACACTATTCCAAGAACCAGTTGAGTACTAAACCATTGGATTCTCACACTGCGATTTCTGTTCTGTAACTATATATCGCACCAACTAGCTAATACATAAGTACTAAAAATAGGTTATCACTTAATGGGGTAAAATGGAGTGCGGGTACGTAAAGGTGCATTTACACGGGCAATTATGGAGCAACAAATAGGTCAGTGATGTTTCATGTTTTAATAGTTAACATTCAAAATGTTCAACTGGGAATGTTCACTAACAAGCGTTTACACATCACCGACGATACTGTCGTCCGATACTGCAGAAGTAAAATCGAAAAGAATGGGTTGCGGACGATTTTCTGTGTAGCAATTTCGTTTCAGATGAAGAATCCGAAGTCTGGAATGACCAAACACTTAATTTCCACGACTGTACCAGCTGATGTGGCTCAGGGCAATAATTGTTTCCACTATAACGTTTCGGACCGCGAAGTCCTGGGGTTCGAATTCCGAGGCGCATTTTAATCGTTAGGGACATTTCTAGATCTAATTCAGAAGCTGTCTGGGGAGAATTATAGCCATCGGTTTCTTGGAGAGCTAGTTTTCCTTAGTTTCTCCAAAATATGCCAAATGTGCTATGAAAACGCATGAACGTATCTCAAAAAATTAGGAATCTATTTTACATTCTTGACCTCTTCTCTAGCGCCCCACAGGAGAAGATACCTGGGGTTGAAATTTCTCATGAGCCCCATTTATAATTGCGTACAGAATTTTACAATTATAACTTCTGTAATTCCTTACAAGCTTTGGATCTAGCCACAGGAACAGGCAATGTGTATGTGTGTAAAATTGCTTAGTAAACAAATGTAAACGTATATGAAAGTACAGAAAATTACATGCGTGAATGAGAACGAAATGCGTAATTCCGGCTCATTATTCCTTGGACATTTAGGCAATGTCATATCGCGGCTTCCCATTTACAGAAATTGTTGGGCGTGCGCTTGAGGCGTCGCGTCGTTTGGCCCACTGCCTCTGTCCCTAGGAGGAGCTCTCGTTAATCTGCGGCGCTTTGAGTGGACCCTGCGTCGCCGTCGGAAGAGATACCTCCGTCGCGACGAACGGCGGCTCGCGCTCCTGGTGAGCGAGAGGCCAATTAGAACAGGAATTCTGCCCAGGCAAGTGCAAAACCCTATCGGTCTAAGAGGAGGATTAAAATAAGGTACTATTTTCTCGTATCCTGCTGTGGCTCCCCTCACACTCTAACATTTTCCCACATATTTACTTATTTTATATAAAAATGACAGTAACGATGTATTAGGGCTTATTATTCCTAGACGGCACAACACATTTAAATAAATGAGACGAAGGAAGACGAAAGACAATACATTTTGATATCACTTTGATGATCAGTCGACAATAAATATGCGGGGATAATAAGGAACAAAAGGCTATGATTGAATGTCTTTTCTCCATCTTGAAACTTAATCGCGTATTAATCTTGGTTACCTTGTCCCTGATAGACAGCTGAGGAAATCATATTGTAATATAATTAACAACAAAATAAAGTAAAATCGTTAAATTATATTTTCTTTTCACAGATATCTAGGGCAGACAATTCTAAAATGTCTGCTGAGAAAAGAGGTGCCAAAGATACGTTATGAGTTGTCTTTTCAGAATAGGGTTTTCAGACTTGAAGTCTTTTTTCTGTTAAATATATAAACGTTAAGTAAAATCCTGCCGAAACACAGATCACCAGAAACAATAGTTACGAAAATTTTACTCACAAGCATTTAGAACGATAGATTTTTATTAAAATTGGGTAAAAAGAACCGCCGGTTGGTCTTATTCTGCTTCTTTTTCTTCGTATTTATATTATTTATTTTTTTCAGCTTCTTTACGTAGGCAATAGTCAATGTCGATACAAGGAATTATTCAAAATAATTCAACTATGTTAAATAAAGTATTGTAACAACTACAAAAGTCCAATAGTTCATGAACAAATATGCTATATAACCACAAAAAAAGTATTATGAATTGATAAAATTTCTTATAACACGTCAGCTTTCCAAGATATCTGATTTTATCATTGACACTCTACTGTTTATGATATGCTTAGTTGAAGGTGATTTGGGAATATTAGCCGTGACTAATACAACTACTGGCAGAGAACTGATGGATTCCTGTTTTCAAATACGTTTCAATACTACAGAAATGTCCATATAGTTGAACATCTTTTCTTGATTTTTTTGGGAGGGGGGATTTGTGTAAGTTATGGATGGAAACATGAACGACTGGGTTTCTCTTATTTTAGGCACTAGAATAATGTGCGTTCTTTTGACGGGGGCCATTTAATTGGTGATTACAGGGATATTCGAAAGAATCTGCACTTCATTTTCTGTGACGGATTACCTTCTAATGAGGGATTTTATGTTAACTACACGCATAGGGCTATGTGATGGCGGCAATACTGCGCAGCTTTTGTAGCGAAATGTTTTTTTCTTTTCTGTTAATAAATTTCCTTAATGGAGGAAATAAAAATATTCATTTGATATTTTTAGGGCTGATGATTATATGAGTTACACCATAGATATGAATAAGGTAATTTATGAAATATTAAATAAAAACGCATTCAAATTCGAAAGAAAAGAGAGAATTTATTTATAATAATATCAACAACTTTGCACAATAGTGTTTCTTACCTAAAATAACAATACATTTAATTAATTTTTAAATGTTCACTAACAGTTTTGCCTTCTTTACCTTTCAAATAACAAAAGTCTTTCCTTTATGTACAATTCCGTATGTAGTATACTGCACTAGATCTACTCTCCGAAATATTCTAGTCCATTTACTTTTCCGAAATAATATCCTCAGTCAAATATACCGCCAATATCAAATTGCATTTCCTACATCCAACTTCTCCACCGAATTATGCCACTCCGTCTGAAATGTTCCATTAATCATTTACGTCTTCACTCCAGGACTTCCATTTTTGTCTCTAGTTGTTCATTCCATCCGTCTTCGTATGTCGATGACATCACAACATTACCAATTGGTGATTTTATTTCACTACGCCATGTCAATACATATTGTCTTGACTGATCAAATATGGAGGAAATGTAATGCCTAATTTCGACTCTTTACAGTAGGTTCTTTCTCTGAGCAAGGGTGAGACTTACGGATGTGTTGTAATCTCTAATATCAGTGTGAAGGTTACACTTTCTACATACATCTCAATCTCTCTTATGTTTAATGAAGCTTATTGCCTCCATGATCTGGTTCTGAATTGCAAATATAAACTCTTTGGGAATTGATGGCACACCAGTGCTTCCTGTGAAGTTGCTTTAACTTCCAGTTTCTTCAAGGATTTTGTGGATGTGATGTTCGGTGAGAAAGATTTAGGCCTTTATCTATTGGTGTCACCAAGAGGAGTGTTTTGATTTCTGCAGAAAGAGCCCTCTATGCACAGTCACGTGTTTGACCTTGGAGTTATAAAGTCCTACCTTAGACCTAAGGCAACACTTTACTCAGTGGCGTAGGCTCAATGTATGCGAGTGATGTGTTACATCCCCTAGTTTTCCATCAATTAAAAATATTCTCAGTAAAGTATTTTATTTTCTTCTTTTAAGTATCTCCCTCTATTTCCCCATTCCCTCCCGCCATTTATGTGCGCGGTCCAATAGGCGCTAGTCCCCTCGCTGGATGTGACAGACCGAGAAACTTCCCTTGAACGACCTCACTTCGTTGGCGAGGTCATTGAACTCGCGGCCATGCGCTGTGTGCAAGCTGCGTGGTTTCGGCTGCGGGTGATGTGACATAGCTTCTCACATCAAAGGCTTCTCATTGGCGTTAGTGTATCCCCTCCCAATAACCTTCCATCCCCTCCTCTGATGCCCTTCTCTCTCTAATAATTCGGCAGCACGACTGGGAATCCCAGAAGTCACGTGCCACTATTGTGACCCGGAAGCGGGGAGCGGGGGGCTGACGGCACGACTGTCTTTCTTCACAAGTCAAGCAAGTATGCCAACTATGCTTAAGGATATTTCAACCTGATTCAGTACAACTGGGTAACTCGATGTGTGTTATCAGGCCTGACAAAACAATATCATCATGTAAGGAAATGGTATGACAGACAATCCGTGAACTCGAAACGGTGCGCGCGATGTTATTTCGTTCGTCATGTGAGTTCTGCATTCTACCGTAAATGCTGTTTACTACTGAATATGCGTTAAATAGACTACTTTGCCTAGTTGGTGATATGTTAAAGAGAATCGTGAATTCGAAATTGTAACGCGAAAGAATAAAACTTGCGTGTGTGTGTGCGTGTGCGACGTGGCGAGCTCATTTGTGGTAGTGGGTGAGTTATTTGTGGCAGGGAACAATAGTGAAACGTTTGATTGTGTCATAGACAGGATTCGTGAAATTCCGTGCACTTCTTTCTCCTATTACGAAAAACGTAAGGTAGATAGTGATGGACAACCAAGACAACGCGAATAGATGTCGAGTGCAAACATTAGGTATGTACTTTTTGTGGTAATATTTTTAGTTTTATTGTTTTGTTTATGTACAATGCAATTATTTTAGCATGGCCGCTCAAGATGAGACCTCAGAGCTACCGGAAGATTCCATTCCTTAAAACTATCGCTTTAGGGGGGAGCGCGTCCCTTCCCAGGACGTGTTGACAGCCCTACTCCAGTTCAGTAAACATTGATCCTGACTATTCCTCTCCGCAAGGTGACGTGACAGTTTCCAGTTGCATTTCTCTAACAGAGTACAGCTATTTGTATGAAGTTCTGAACAAGTGATTATTATTTTGTTGTGATCATTGCAATGCGTCCTGTTCAAAGCAACTTTCATATAGACATCCTTCACAGTCAGACGCGTGAAGTCGTTGCAAAAGTATATCAATTTATGAAGAGAAGCAGAAGAAGGCATTGAAAATATCAAAACAGTTCTTAAGGCAGTAATTCCTGGTTCGGGTGTTTCGAAAAAATCTATTTGCAGAATTAATAAGAAAATTAATTGTATTTAATCGGGAGAATCGTGTTCATTTTCTACTCCTAATTAAAAAAGGGAAAGGACGTGGAATCTGCTCTCGACAGTTTCAATGAGAGTGTGTTTCACCGCACTATGATTTAAAATGCACCGTATCAAGAAATCGTTATTTTTACAGGAAACGACGCGATATTAAAGACGGTGAAAATGATACTACTTATGTTTGTGAGGAAACGGGTTTCAGTGACAGTGGAAAACATATGGATGATAACAGAGCCAGGCCATCTCGTGAATTTGGTGTTTCTCCATTAACCGAGCAAAGACACTACAGCAAATTGATTTCGAAGGCTGTTCGCTAGCTTGTGCTATAGCAAAGGTAGGCTAATGTTTTTGGTTTTGACAGACGAACCAGGCGCGAGCGAGCGCCGCCTTCTGGCTCTCTCCCCATCACTTTCAGCTTCCCCCTCTACTCGCAAATCTCAACCCTAGAAAAATTTAGCTGTAAGTTAGTGCATGCAATGAGAAAATGATGATTTTCAAGGAAGATTCAGAATGTGTCTAACTTGCAACATACACTTCTAAAATACTTCAGAGTAAAGTAAAATGACGCAGACTTTAAATATTTGGAATTATGCGTTCAATCTGTAATATCATGATCGCATCCCCACATCTACCAGCCAGGAGACGCCACTGACTTTACTCCAAAAACAGTGCGTACCTTTTGGAATATCTGCATTCATTTCACAAGCGGTAAAATGGCCGCCTAAAAACAGCTCACGTTGCATTCTTGCAACCCTGATAAACTTATTCTCATGTGCTGGGCAGTTAAAATTAATTCTTAACAACTATACAACTATGGAAATGAAAAATTCTGTATAGGAGACAGGTAAGAAAATCGCGAAAACGTCGTTCAAATCATATCTTGGTGTTAGCTTTCAGTCTTGTCTCCCTAACGAATAGTTCCGTGAAATCTCAATAAGAGCAGATTACAAATTCCAGTCTGCATACTCATTGCACAGTGCTAGAGAATCTAACACTCCTTGCATAGTAGATTTGTTTATTATTGACTCGTACCGTAGTTCAAAAGTCTCACCAATTGCCGACAATCTTTGATATTCTATGCAAGATCTTTGTTCAACGATTGAAATGATGCCAGATATCCTGCGTTTACGGACGTTATTGTTTGCATCGCAGGTCTTCCCGCCTCAACAAAGGATGTGACATCAGTGTCAATGTTTTCAAAACAATCAAGGTTTTTATAAAATCTTCCTTGTATTAACATTGATTTTTTAGACCGATGCTTTGTTAACCCTTTCACTGCTACGCATTAGGGGCGCTGGCCGCTCCGCAGTGCTGAATACTTTTTCGTGCGGTCTCCTCTCGCGCGCGCTCTCAGTTGTTGTTAGTTATTATATATATTTACTAAGGTGCATATTTACTTTCCGTCATTGTTTTAGATCCAGGCTTTATACTGGCGCTGACGAAGTTGAAAGTATTCAACCCCACAACACTTCTTCAGTAAACGTAGACATCCTAACCGAAACATATAAGCAAGATTTTTCATTTCCTAATGCCAGATGTTGCGCTAATTGAAATTCGTTGAAGCACAAACTGAAGAGGTATACATCTTTACTATATGGTTGAAGTAAACATAGAGGAATGGAAACATGGAATGTACAAAAGGATTTATAAGAATACTGCAATAATATTTTGACCTGCGCGCTCTTGGCTGGAGCTGCGCGCCTTCCACAACCCATGACTTCAACATCACTTGAAAAATCTCGCAACAAAAGCTATGAAACGCTGTCTAGAAGGCATCAAAATAAACTTCAAAGTGTAAAGAACAAAACCCATATTTGGCAATTGGCTAATTTTGAACGCGAACTAACAACAGACACGAGAACCCGGAAGAGCAGCGCGACGCACCGGTGCGTCGTTAGCAGTGGTGGCACGGCGAAGCCTGACGCACCGGTGCGTCGTTAGCAGTGAAAGGGTTAACATCCATGTTTTGTGTACAATGTTTTTACATGGTCGATATTTTTTTAATTAAAAAAGTCCATAATAAAAAGTTATGTAATAATTTTCTGTTATCCATAATTTAAATATTCTTCAGACCAAAGTGACCGAGGATGAAAAGTGAAGAATCTCGAATTTTCGTCAATAATGAAACACTCTATAATTTTTGAATCAGCGAACCAAATACTTCAACGTTTGTTAACTGATCTGATGATTTTATTGACTTCGTTTTCTCAGTTAAATCTAGAAATTAGTAAACGATGCCAATTTCAAATTAAGTCCCCTCCATGATCTTCAATGATTACTAATCCAGTTTTGAAAACATTCATATTTAATAACATCGATGATTTGGGGTCAATGTTTTATGAACAACGATGTTTTAATTTTGAGCATCGATGTTTACAGACATTGATGTTTTCTAGGCAATCTCGCTTCCCTAGCCTCAACCGTCTTGTCCCTCCCCGCCGCGTGACCTTCTTTCCTCGCTGTTCCTACGTCCGGGCCGTGGGGGAGAGCGAAAGTAAGGCGACCATCCGTCATCCGCTCCGCGCGCAGATGCGATTCCATTTTAATGCCCAAGCTGCTCCCCGGGGGAGGGGAGGGGGGCATCGATATCTCCCTTTCACTCAAGCGGCGGGCGTCGCCTTCGGAATGACAAATCTCCTCGTCGGGGCGGTGTCCCAGGGCGGACGTCGTGTCGCGTTCTCTCACTATCCTCGACAGATACGTAGGTTAAGATTTGGTGTTTTGGGAAAATAACTGACGTATTACAGGCTGTACTAACCAGGTGTACTCCCTCCTTAATGCATACTATGTAGTAAAGAGAAGATATTTTAATACTGCGGAAGAATTCGGTGACATTGAAACAGAATAACCTGTATTGTGGGAACCTGATATCAAAATAGTAGATAAATCTTGTTCTCCATATAGTAAATTACTTCCGATAACACGTTGTGCAGTGAAAATTTACCTTATCCGATATCAAAGTTTAATAAGTTTGAAAACATTTTTATGAAAAATTTGGAAATGTAATTGAGGCTTCATGTAAAGATCCCCCAAAACAAAATATCCGTTTCAAATATGCATGGCCTCCAGATTGAATGCTGTAAGCGCTGGCCTTTAGACCATAGACGGAGGAACGAGAAAAGAGACGAATGGACTCAAACGGTCGGCTAAAGGGAGACGGACAGACGCAAAGATGCACGCACAGATAACGATGTTTTGATGCCAATCAATTTTCTGGTATCAAGAACTCAAAAAACGTGAATTCTGACTACACGTGTTAGATAAAGTAATTTACTACATATAGGAACAAGGTTTATCGTTTTCGTCACCAGAACCAGGCAATTAAAGTTTTAGTTAAAAATATCACAGTTTCCCGGCGCATGATTGCAATTCTCTTCTTACGACGTAAGGAAAGAAAGTAAAACCGAAAACATCAATCGTTATGTATGACGTATGCATAGTTTATTGAGGATGAGTTGTTCTGCACATTTTCTAATGACCTGATTGAGGCACGACTTCCGTGACGAGATTATCAGTTTCCAGGAAAGCGACAGACTAACTTGCGGGCTACCGGAACTAAAGTTTGGATTGCAACCAACAGCAAGAGATGTGAAAGTGGACTAAGAATAACATTTTTCAATCCCTTTTTGTTATGTTCACCCCAGTTGAGGTGTTTGACCAAATGAAAGGTACTCGCTTGACTAACTTAGTTTGTTTATTCCCTTACAAACACACATACACATACAATCAAAGTACAGGGGACTCTTCGTCGGGTGCTGGCTGGTGCGTGGCTAAGCACCAGTACAGTCTTTCATGCCTCCCGGCGTGGCTCCACGGCGTGCGCTTCCTACGCGCCATTTCATGCGTCGCCCTGTCCCGCACTACTCCTGGTGCGGTCTCGCCGCGTGCGCCCCTGGCCCGCTTATCCGGTCGTGCCACCAGCACGGCCCCTAGGCTGCCCTCCGTCTCGCCGGGTGTTGCCCGGTCCCGCACGACTCGTGGTGCGGCCTCTCGGCGTGCGCCCCTGGCACGCTATCCGGCCGTGCCTCCAGCACGGGCCCTTGGCAGCCCTCCGTCTCGCCGGGTGTTTCCCGGTCACGCACGACTCCTGGTGCGAGTCGCAGCTGCGTGACTGTGACTCCGTTGCTCGGCTGCTTTGTTACTGGTGTGGCCGCCGCCTGCTCCCGCCTAAATAGGGGCGGCGCGGCCCGGGTTAGCCTCGCCTGGAGGCATACCCCGCTCGCTGGCTAGCGTTCCGCGCGAGCGGGTTCCGTGGCGCGCGGCGTGCAGTCGCGCGCGCGCCAGCTTCAAAATGCTGGCCACAGCACTTTTCTTGTATAATGTGCAAAAATCTTGACCAAACTGTAACAAAACATGAAAATGTTGATTTCACCCGGTAAGTTAAATTCAGACTACCTCCGGGATACATTTTTAACTAGAGGTCTTTTTACGTGTACGATTAGAATGTACAACAAATGCGTGTTGCAACGGCGTATTCAATCTCGCTTTATTTGTAACATTTAATTCAAAGACATTTTCAATTTTTTTTCAAAAGTAGCTGCAAAATATTTGCATCTTTTTATCCGTGGATACAGTAAAGGACGCTTAAAAAATTGGGCAGATACGATTTTCGTTCAACTTTCTGAATTTTCAAAAATTCCAAAATTTTTAAAATAATGCGTGTAAGTATATTTTGTTGTGGCGCTACTATTCTGCGGACAGTTTTCACACTGGGTTGTTCCACGTAATTTCTTAATTTTTTAGAATTTGATATGTATTGACAATTACAGTATGCAGGATTATTTTAATGCCTGATTAATGTGTGACTGTTCACTTTTACCACTAACCTGACAATTTACTTATTGAGTCTTTCTTTATGTATATCATATTTTACGTAACGTACTGCACGCGGCATTTCTTGGTCTGAGCGCGGCTTCAAGTGAACGGGCTGAGACAGTGCGTTCGTTACAGGAGATTAAGCGTCCCCCGCCGTCCAGCGCGACAGCCGGCGGGCCGCCGGAAATGGAGTTTGGATTACGGGCGCGAGGCGGCGGCGTGGTCGCGGTGCTCGCAGAGAAAGCAAAACACTGCAGGCGCGCGGGGCGTCTCGGAGCTATTGGAAGCGGATGACAATTTCCTCTCCGCGCAGATGGGTCTCGAGAGCCAGTGGATACACGAAAGGAGGCGGTGGGACGCGGGGGAGGACTGGGCTTTTAACACCGGCAATTCCTATGGAAACCTTGTTACGACTTTTAACTTTCTCTACATATTCGATTTTAGTCATCAGAAGAGAGTAGCAAAGGCAGAGTGGATTAGCGAACACAGAAAACATACCATTTATTTTCAACAAAATAAATTACAAAAATTATAAATAATTAATGAAAAAATGGTTTGTAGACTTTGTAATCAACTCAAATATGAAACATTAAATCACACTGAAAAGGAATGCAGTCTGTATAACAATCTGAGTCAAAGAAATACATTTGAGGCGTTGTTTTTATTTGAGCATAAAGCCTTTTTGGTTGTATTAGGGCCATCTACAGTGTTACAAAAAAAGATAATAATTTATCTAAATTACAAATAGAATAAAATTATTACAGAATATTATTATGAATCAAATAAGAATTAAAATTAGGACAATTGTTAATATAAAAAATGGGAACGCAATTTTGAACGAAGAGAAGATGAAATAAGAAATGTACTATTCTGAGGTGAGGTATAAATAAGAAATATTCTAGACAAATGAATAAATAAGTAAATAAATACATTTAGATGAGCAAACTGACATCGCGTTGACGTCGCGACGACAAACTGGCAGCGCGTTGTTGAGCTCTGTTGGCTGAAGTTTTCCGATTCAAAAGAGTTTAGGCCATTCATATTGTATGTTTAGAATTCCTAGTTTCGATAAAACCAAGCTTGACAAATTGTAAAGGTGCAGTTGCTTATGGAGAGAAATGTTTGCTCTCTGAAGAAAAGCGTGATCCTGTTCATAAAGACATTCAAGCTTTATGTACTGTAACCGATCAGCCCAACTATAGGCTTCATCCATATTCCTCTATTGGAGAGGACATTGCACGAGATACGCCGCCCGCTCGCAGCGCCGCCGACGTTGCCGACATTTTCTTATCAGTAGCCAGGAAGGGTGGAGGAGAAGGGGTGTGTACGCCTTACCTGGGCGGTGACGCGCGCGGAGGGCGGACGGAGAGAGTGGCGGACAACGGGTCAGGAGAGTCTTAGACGCCGAAGTGTGAGGTTGCCGGGAAGGAGTGAGAAGTTTGGTCGCGAGTACGCTGAGGTGGCGTGGTCAACGGGAAAATGGTGCCACGCTAGGGCGGTCGTCGCCATCCCGGTGTGTTGAAAGCTTCAATGTTTGGGAGAGATTATTTACAACAAACTGAGGTTGGCATTCGATCCCTGTATTTTCTACATGGAGTCCTTCCTCTACAATCTGCCACGATTGCGCGAAACTTCGAGTTTGCTGGGTTTTTTTCGCAAGAGGTGTGTAATGAAGAGTAATGGAACTACTGACGTAAAAATGTCGGCGTGTTTTACGGTAGTATGAGAGAAATAATTTCGTAGTAACGGAAGTGATCACCAGTATTCCACAAAGGAGCTGAGAATTTTGAAGCAATTGGTTGAATAAAATGTAGACTGCTGTAGTGTTCACGCAGTTCACTGCCAGAGATTATTTTATGGGCTATTAACATTATTGTTGAATGAATATTCTTCCATTAGTATGTTCATAGTAGGTTAATACTATTTGCAGAAGATATTAGAAGTTGTGCGTCATTCTGAGGGGAGAACATCACTGATTTTGTAAAGAATCATGCCACGTTAATATAATGCACGTGCAGTTTCCGTTCTTTAAAGAGAACATTACGGATGACCATGTGGCATACAAGCCAATTTAAAAAGTAATTAGAGCAATTCATACATAATTAAGAGTGATGTAAAATTATATTTGCTATCAACTGTTGTATTTGCTATGAACCGTTGAGGGACATTTTTGGATGATAACGTTGCGTCCAAGTCAGTTTAGAAAGTAATTAGAGTAATTCATAAATAATTAAAAGTGTTATAAAATTCTATTTGCTATACCCTATTGTGTTTGTTATAAACTGTTGTATTTGCTATAAAATTAGATTTGTTATGAAGTCTTGAAGAAGTTAAGTGAACTTAATTACCTTAAACTAGTTGTAATATGTGGTAATTTTATATAGTTTTTCAAGAAATTTCTACAGTTTCTTTCAAGAAACATTTCGTGTTTTCAAAACTATATTCATTCATTTTAGTTGGATACAAGTTATTTCTTTGTAATTCCAGTGAATTTTGTGCACGAAATTACATACGAATGTTGATGCAGTGTGTGTGGAGGGACGGTTAACTGCAATTTTCATAAACAGAAAGTACTACGACATTCTGTCATGCGACATGCATGTGCTCCTCCCTCATCCCAGTAGGGATTTCATTCATTCAATTTGTTGAACTTCAATTTGTGTTATCACAGAAGATATTGCTGTGATTCTAATTTGTACAAATTTTAAAATTAATTCATGATTATTTAGCAGTTGATATTCCCTTTGATATTTTTTAAAATATTATTAAATATTTTTTTGTGTGTTTATTTTCTTTTAGTGCCAATGTTATTGTCATTCTGTAATTTTTGGTATTGCTATCAAAGCGTATCCAATTATATGTTGTTCTGTGGTAACGACTTTGTGTTTTTCTTGTAAAGTGTCTGTAGAGCCACGATCTTACGAGAATCCCCCATAACCGACATACTAGATCTGTTACAATACCACGTAGATATAAACGAAGGGTCTCGAAAACTGATATTATAGTGCGATTTTTATACAGCTGCCTCTCAAGGCTCATCTTCACAACGGAACATCTAGCGGCATTTCGTGACTTTCTCTGTTGTGCCGCTAGATGTGGAATAATCGCAAGCGTTACTTGATACGATCGTGATCATGCGACATCTAGCGACACGACCGAGAAAGATACGAAATTCCTTGACAAATTCCATCGTGAAGACGGGCCTTGAGGCAGCTATATGAAATTCGTATTATAACTCAAAAATGTTCTTGAGTATGCACATAATGTTTGTGCCCTAAGCCATGTATGTATGCGTGTCTCCAAACCTAAACATAGAATAAACATAAGGATGAACTTCCCAGATATCCCTGGATTTGATCTGACGTACCTATATGAACTGTTAACGCACTGCACAGCACCCTGCCCACCTTCCAGAGTCAACAAACTTCTCCAAGCAACTAACATAACATTTCGCAAACTGCGCCGTTTGTCAACATTTCAGAGTTCATCCGTACCATATGCTCTGCCTGACTCTCGACCTTCCTCCAACAATTCTGCCAACTTCCCCACTTTACTCCTTTCTTTCCACTCTTCCCTTCTTCGATTCCCTGCCAATACCAATCCTCTTCCTCGTTTCCTGTCCTGCTCTTTGGCATTCCCAATTCGCTGAATTTTTAAAGCGATATTTCTTTAAATCCGTGGATTTTAAGGGCGAAAAATTCTTCGTACGCCTTCCTTCGAATAGGAAGTAAACTAGGCAGTCCGTTGTTGTAGATTTACAACATGTAAAATATCCTCAAAGCCTAAAACAAGCTTCGGAACTAAATTCAAATCACCAGTTTCATCACCTTCTTTCCCGGCAAGATGGTGAAAGGAGCGTAACGATATTTGCGTGGTCAGTCAGAAGAGCAGGTCTGTTGGCTAAATAAAATAAGGCATCATTGAACTGAATTGAATTACCAGCCCGCATACTCTCACCCTCACTGTGAACATCGCACTTCCGGCAAAACCTCTTCCCGTCGCTACATTCCCCGCTCCCGACTGCCAGTTCGCACGATTCCCGGTTCTCAAATCAGGTATATACTAGACCATTCCAATTATCCTCGCTTCGCTTCCTACCAGTCCCATCTCAATTCCCAAAGGCGGCTCCACACATTTGGCATTCGCCGAGCAGCGAGCTAGGGCTTGCCCAACCCCAACCAGCTGATAATGTTCGACAAATTTTCTCTTCCTTTGATGTCTCCAAAAGACCGACACGTGGTGGGTAGGGCGAGTGCAGAATGTTCGTCATACGGCAAATAGCAAACAAGTCATCCACACTACTCGGGGTTCGGCGATTGGCTCGCTGTTTGCCGAATAGCGAATGTGTGGGGCCGCCTTAACATCTCCGCCCCTCTTCGCTCCCCACTCGTCTTACAAAGCTCGCTCTTCACTGGAGTCCCGGCACAAACGTTCCTATTTAAGGCAATGCGGTCCTCTTCCCCATTTCCGCTTCTCTTGTCACCATTTCTGTCCTCCCTCCGATCCCCGCCATAACCGTTTCGCTTTCCGCCACTTCCGTTCAACTCCCCATCAACCCTTCCATTCCTACTTCTCTCGCGACCATCCCCACTCCATTCCCAACACCCTTGGTTGATTCACCAGCTTCCCCGCTGGTTACCATCCCATCATCACTCCCGCTCCATTCCCCACCATCCCCACTCTTCTCTCCCTACTATCTCCGCTTCATTCCACTCATACCCAAACCCATTCATTTATCACCATCCCTGATTCTCTCCCTCAAGCACACTTCTCCAGGAGAGGTGGCTAACGGCATCAACAGATGGCACACCAGTGCCTCTGACCGGAAAGTCCACGGTCGAGTCCCGATGGTAGCAAGATATCCCACATTTGCTAGATAACTAGGTAGGTCGCATTCAGTCGCTACCTGGAGGAAAATCCTAGAGGCCGGCTGCTCTTAACGGTATTTCCCGTGGTTTCTCCGATCATAATCAGTCAAAAGCCGAAACAGCACTCTATCAAACGGGCCACGGACCACATGCACTACACTACCACACATGCAAGGAAACTGGTCGGGAGCTTAGAGCTTGTCCCGGCTGCAGCGGTGCCCCGAAAGTGGCAGATATATGATTCGGGAAAACCCCACTAGCCGACGGTAGGTCTGTGCTAGGAGGACAACGGTAGGATCTCACCAACCAGCAGGGGAAGATCAGCGCCACCACCCGATGAATGAAACATTCACTATGCATACGAGACTAATGACCTTAGCACTTGACATGCCCGGAATCACTAATCAATCAACCAACCACGTTTCAATCCCCACCACCCACGCGTCTCTCGTCGGCATCTCCGCTGATCAACTCACCATCCTCACTTCACCCCCCATCAACCCCGCTCCATTCCCTACCATCATAACTTCATTTCTCACCACCCCCGCTCCCCTTCTACCAACTTCTCCCAGACATTCCAGTCCACCCTCATCGCTTCTCTTCCTGCTCCTGGCATCGCTTCGAAGCCGCCTGGGCCGGAACCCAGAGGGGACAAATCTAATTCCCTTTATTTTCTTTCAATTTCGCCGGAGGCTGCGACGTGCGCGCGTTCTGGCGGGGCGCTGCGGAAGTTCAAGGGCGTCGGAGCGTGACGACGGTGGCCCTGCGCCTCGACGCGTTGCGTTGGCGCGGGGTGGCGACGGCGACGGCGGCGGTAGCGCAGGCCCTGACTAGCGGACGTCCGAATAAGGGTAGATCCCTCCTCACATAGTATAAAACCTCTTTTACATTCTCTCTGCAGAGTAGAGAGGAAGTTGTGAAATGCTACGCGAAAACAACGGCGAATTGGCGGCTTATATCAGAGATCTGGTAACCAAAATGTGGATAAATCCAGTTGCTTAGAAAAAAATCCTCTATCACATAGTGTAGCCAGAATCCATTTTTTGTGGTTTCTTGATACAGAAAAATCGAGTGGCGGCAAAACTTCTGTCCTTGTGTCTGTCTATCCGTCCATCCGTCTGTGAACCATGCCAGAGGCTACACCATTCAGCTGATTTTCTCCAAAATTGATATTCCTTAATCGAACGGGCTGAAGTCACGGTGCCTGGAATTTGAAACCGATATTTTGCAAAAAAGATATTTTGGGGGAATTTTATATTAAGCCCTGGGACATTTTCCAAATTTCCAAAACAATGGCTCTATAGCTTTTAATTAAATTTTGTTGTTAGGTATTGTGAAGGAATTTCATGAGAACAGTGTATTTTTCACGTTCGTTCAATATCCTGATTTCTCCAAAATGGCAAAAATTCAAAATTTTTTCAGAGTTTTTCTACAATTAAAATATGTATAAAAATACAATTAATATAAAAATAGAGATTTTTCCCTTAATGAAATCTATGCCTTTAAAATAGATTTTTAATTAAGGTTAAGTACAATTTTTCTAAAATTTTAGTATTTGTCGCGTTATTTTGCGTGAAACTACGGGCGACAAAGTACGTGCTGTTTTAGCGCCACTAGTTTACTTCCGTAGTTTTACTGAGGGATGTTTTTCGAGATTACCACATTCCCACAAGGCCTGGGCAAAGCAGATAAGACGAAGTAGTGATAGTGTAGCGTCATGCACGCTCAAACGAGCAGACGGTAATTTCACCGGATGTGGAACAAAGGGCTGGACATCTGGCGTGGTGACGCGCAATGACGCATCGGTTTTTCCGAGCGAGCGAAGCGTCGTCTCAGGTGCAGGGACGGGCAACGGTGGCGGCGGGCGGCGCCATGGCGCCTATAAAAGCCGGGTGACGAACGCCCCATTCTTCTTTTCTGTAGTTCGAGCTGTGTGAGTAGGAGGCTGTGCGTCTAGCACGCGGAGGGGAAGCCGGCATTAGTTTGTCGTCAGTCATGAGACATGTAGGTTTGTCTCGGCAGAGCGGTGCATCACACCGAGGGGAAACGTTTGTCGTTTGGGCGGTGTGGTAGCCGCACTGTAATTTCACTTCTTGTGGTGGGCTGTATTTATTTACTTAGTAGAAGGCAGTGTTATGGTGTTTTACGACTTCGGTCTGTGTTTTTTCATTAATAAACCAACTCTTTATTCTACCCACCCTCGTCTGTGTTTTAATACATCCGTATGACGCCACAATAGCGTTACAATTATCTTAGCGGTGTCGCTGGCCGGGAGGTCCTGTGATTCGAATCCTGAAAGCGGTGGATTTTGACAAGTGACTGGGTCGAGTTCTGCCTCTGGAGACGGCCGGGTACTCCAGTCGAAATATTTCAGTTTTCTTTCGCCGATCAACGTGACGTGAATGTCGAAACCGTATCCTAACAAGCCACGGCCTGCGCAATTTTCCCTTCCTTCTCCTTCTCCTGTGCTCTTTTCCTCCCATGCGTACATTTACATTCATTTTACAGCAGCACATGTCGCGAGGTTAGAGCTTGAAGACCCGGCTGAAGCAGTGTACCACGTGGGGAGATAGGAGAAATCCGGCATGCCGACGTTTAAGTCGGTACTGGATCTCATGTTCTAGCTGGAACATCGCGTATTCCGGGATACTTCCTTAACTTATGCAATTTAGTGATAAAGCGATTTTCTCCCTTGCTTCATTACAACCTGTTGAGACGGTGAGTGTCCATTTCGAAGAACTCAGCTGACTTACCTGCTACAGATGAGCAAAGAAAACCCCTAACCCTTCTCTGCTGGAATGCTTCCGCGTCGAGTATATGCTCCGCGTTAAGACGTTAAGTGTTAAAATGTCTTTAAAAACAGTAAATTAGTAAATTCCATTCAGGTAAATCGTAGGAAAACTGATGTAAAGAGAATAGGCGGTGTAAAAAGTAAAACCCGGTGTAAAACGTCAAAATATTTTTGGGCAGATCGCTTACTTTGTACGTTATCATGGAGGAGTCATGGAAGTAATTTGGAGTTCTCATTGCGTATTTGTGTGTTATGGCAAGCCCTAAAATTGCGAGTAAATTACTAAGCAATTTTTCCCTGTGCGTCGTGCTCTGTGGATGTGGTGGGCCTTCATTGCGAAGCACTGAGCTAGCTACCTGCTACAGCTGAGACGAACAAAACATCTTTCATTTTTGCTTCACTTTTGGGATACTTCCGCGTCAAAACTTGGATCCGCGTTAAGAGGTTCAGCGGCAAAATATCTTAAGGAAACTATTAATTACTACAGTGTAATTAAATTATACACAGATAAAAATCACAAAGGAGTCGGTGTACAGAGTTAAACACTTTGCTTGCTAGTAAGATAAACGACTCTAAGTAAATCTTCCAAATTATAATTTAGATGTGTAATTTTTCTCGTACATCAATATGGAAAGATCATGGAAGAAAGTTCGAGTTTACATCAGATGTTTGGCTATTACGTCCGCCCTAAACTCATTTAGTTAGACATAATATGATATAAAATAATTTTCTTTGTGAATCAGCTGAATAAAAAAATTAATAATTTATTTTTGGGATTATTTGAATTAAACATACTACCTTCTTGAACTTAAAAGATCTGCATTGTTATCATAATAAAAAGCAAGCATTTACTCACCTCTGGCTATACTTTTTTGATACATTATACTTTAATTGAAACATTTAACAAGAGTTGTCATAAAAGTGATTTATTTCTGAAAAATAATGTATAACACAGGATGAACAAAAAGAAAATGCAAATTAATTTTCTGGGAAGCTCAAATTGATCATTTAATAACTAACCAAAAGTAGGACACCAAATAAATGTGAGAGACTGCATTGGCGGAGAATGACAGCGCAAGCAATGCGAGGTTGCCCTTCTCACATATAATGGAGCACAGTATCGTATAAACCGGATGTCGCAGAGAATAATTGTACTGATTCCTAATCAGAGATATGCCTGCATGTCAATGACAAATTGGCTAGATCAGTAAGCTAATAAATATTAGTCGCGATAAAGCTGTCACGAAAGATATTAATCACTACCCTGGAATGGAATATTTGAGCAATCGATTGCTTTGGTGTAAACGTTTCGACCATCGATCACAAAGAAATCACGTGAAAATCTCATTAAAATGTTCGTGATCAGGAATAAGAAATGCAAAACGAGGAAATCACAGTACAACGTGAACTATTTTCACAATCGACAATAGACACGAAGTCCTAGTTTATCATGTGTTCCTCGGCTGTAACGCTGATACAACGATACCAGTGCAATTTCACTGATCTTATTAAAAAGTGTCAGTAAAGTAAGATTTGCAAAAAAATGGGTATCACACAAGCAGCTTTAGCACTCCACATTCTGTTGAGTTTTCTCATTTTTGGAGAAATTTTTGGTAAACTTGGGAAAACCTCATATCAATATTTGTTGCCGAAGAAAGAAACGAAGAATTTATTAGAAAGTCATGACATAGGAAGTGTTCGTTTTGGAATGCCCAAAACACAAATGTTATCTAGGTAAGACATCACACATTTAAATTAAATATTATTATTGTCGTATGTATAGTAAGTGCTAGATGAACCAATACGAGCATTCCCCCTCCTGGATATCTCCTTCTCCAGAGACAACTTTCTATACTGCAATTTTCGTAACTTTGTCCCTGACAGAAATCAGCTGTTCACGGTTTCATCCAATCGGAAGCTTGAACGTCATCATAGTGACGTCACTGTCGCGAAATATAAGCTCCTGATTGGATGGCAGTGAATCAGCTGATTCCTGTCAGGGACAAAGTTACGAAAATTGCAGTATCGTCTTGATAAGATCTAAACTCGTGACTTGTCTTCGGACGTGTGTGGTAGTGTAGTAAACGTGCGTTATTGGTAAGATCTAAGCTCGTGTCTTGTCGCCGGACATGTGTAGTGGTGTATTATCCCGAAGTGTAAGTGCATGTGAAAGAAGAGCGGACAATAATGAACTAATGGTGCTAAATCAGTAGGAACTTTTTCCCTCATTTTTTCACGCAAAAGTACACGAAAAGTACTCAATTTTTTCAAATATTTGTACATGACCTTCTTTCAAAATCTATCTTTAAGGAACATATTTCATTAACCCAAGGCATCAAACTGATTATATGAACTTTTGTTTTCTATAAGAAGTAAAACCGTTAGACCTGAGCTGCTATATACCCCTTCAACTTCGATGCGAACCAGCTACCGTTTGCTTTATACAGGCATCTCCCTTCAACTTAACCACAGGCATAAAATAGATAAGCGCGGTTTTAGAAGTAGATTCGAATCGACGCAAGTCATATGTACTCTCGTATCCAAGATCACGGCTAAATCGACATCTAGCATTCAGGAATGAAAAAAACTTGTTTATGTGTTTCTTTTAGGATGCCTTCGACTATTGAAGAAATAAAAATTTCAAATTATTATGCAGGCATTGAAATGACGCCGTTGCGTCGTTTCCGTTTCTAGCCGGACACGCTGGGCTTAAGGATCTCTATCTTTAATATTTTGGTTGAAGGAAGACTTCGAAAATATTTTGAACTTTTGTAAGTTTCGAAAAATCAGAGTTTTTAACGAAAATAAAACCTGCACCATTCTCTTAAACTTCGTTCACCCTATTCAACAAGAAATTTTAATCAAAATCGACGGGGCCATTTCTTTAAAAATTTTGAAAATATCCCAGAGGCTTCATGTAAAGTACTCTCTAATACTGAAATATCGATTTGAAATTCAAGAGGCCGCGACATCAGCCAGATCAATTGACAAATATCAATTTTGGAGAAAATCGTCTGAACGATTTAGCCGCTAGCACAGGACATATTTCCGTAAATTGATTTTTCGGTATCATGGACCCACAAAACATGGATTCTGGTTACGACAAGGGTTAGCGGATTTTTTTAAAATTTAACAACTGGATTTATACACTTATTCGTTACCAGGGACCTGTAATAGTTTTTCTCTCGAAAATTCGCTGGTTTCTCGCGCAGCGTTACATAACTTTCTATTCCGTGGAGGGAAAGTAAAAAGAAGAATAAGAAAATATTGCACACGGGCTATTTGATACGGACTCTGAACGTTCGCCTGCTACAAACCGATGAAACCAGGGAAACTGATCAGAACAGTCGGCCGTTAGAACTCTCCTCCAGAAAATAATTGAAGTTGACCCAGCTCTATAGTAACCATCGAGAATTCACCACAGATGCAGCAGGTGCTATCACAACCTGTGTACCGCTAGTCATATTTTTTCTCAGACCTACGAAACATTCACCAGATACTAAATCTATTAACACTAACGCCCGTCAGAGCTCTCTTCCAACAGGACAACGCTCGTCCTCAAACCGAACCGGTTTTGCTTTTGCCTGGAAGACGTAAAGGTTTGTCATGGCCAACCACTTTGCCAGGGCCTCTTCCAATAGAAAATGTATGGGATGTTAGGTGCTATTTTATTCAATCTGGGGTAAATGAATACAGTTATTGAAGACGCCTAGGATACGGTAGCACAACCAATTATCATAGCTTTGAGACGTGAATTTCAATTGCACTCATAACAGTCTAACGTCAAACCAATGCGACAACTATAATGCATTAAATACTGATCATACTTTTCTCAAATTATAAACATTCAATGTTCTGTAAGTAATTTTCCTTCCTACCGAATAGCATTGCTCTCCGAAATGTTATTCATGCAACTGTTATTGTGACGAGAGTGTATTAAGAAATATAGAGTGAAGAAAGAAAGTAAGAAAATTAAGTAAAGTAAGAAAATTAAGTTCTACTTACAAAAACGAATTGGATTGACAGTAATACATCTTATCTGTAGAGTAACGATTACTTTGATAATTTTTATAGTGTTTCTTCAGTTTTTTACGAGATGTTGAGGACTCTTAACGTAAAATATATTTCATAATTTAGAAACATAATCAGCTCCTTTTTAAACAAGTTGTTAATGAACGTTCATAAAATTAGGAATAATTGTGTGATAACAATCAGTACGCGAAACAAATTTACTTGGATTGACATAAATCAGACACTTCATAATTTCTCTATTATCAGATATATTTATTTAATATGTCCTCACACAATCAGATGTCATATTCAAATAATGAATGGTCAATGACACGGAGTGTCTAATCCAAAACCCTTTGTAATGTAAGGGATTCATTTTGTAGAATTAGGCAAGAGCTTAGCTTCTCGCTGTTACTCCTACTTCATCTACATCGGTTATTTTCACGTTTAGTGTCTTTGCTATTTTTATAATAATTGTTTAACTACATTGATCTAGAACTCTTTTCGTTAATTAGTTTTGTCAAGATTTTGCAGAGAATAATCTTTCACGGAAATGTACTTTTCCTGTACCTAAGTTCTCATCGAATTTCTACCCTTCATTCTTTCCCGACTTTCTGGTCTTATTTCTATTTTCACAAAAAGTAATATAATTATTATTGTTATTATTTTATTAATTCCTCTCATTAACAATTGTTTCTATCCAGAACCTTGTGCTTTCCACGAGGAGAGAGCATACAATGGAAATCAGTAGGTCGAAACGCTGAAATCATCCGAATCGTCGCTCAACACACGAATCAACTGAAAGGTTGTGTGCCAGCACAAACTGGGGTCGACCCGTTCATTCTTCTCCAAAACGGAGTCATCGATTTGTATGGGACTGAACTTCACATGAGAATGGATCGCAACAATGAGAGTGAAAATGATGTCGATTATTTGTACCCGCACTCCAGAAACGACCTTTGCGTGATGGTGCGTCGTGCCGACAATGTACGAAGGAGCATTTTCGACACGTTCTCTCCTTCTGTGTGGGCGGCCACCGCTGCAGGAATTTTGGGTTTCATGGAGTCACTGAGGTACACTTTTATGTCTATCGACAATGTCAGTGTACTAGTAAGAACTTATGTTTTAAAGGACAATATGTATAATTTTTCAATAATTCAAAATCAAACTCTTTTGAACACCAAATAACTTATACAATGACTTGAAATTTTTTCCATAACTATTACATAGATACATAAACAATCCGTGATTGACCTCTACAACATTAACTCTACAACATTGTGTGATCGACGAGTTCGATTTATCGATTTTCTCTTGTAGAAAATACAAAATATTAATACACGCGTAAGTAAATAAGTAAATTGTCTTACCAGATTTGGTAGTGTAGTAGAAAACGTTCAAAAGACTTTGGTGTAGACTCACCTGAAACAAAATGAAACAAATGCTGTATTTTGTCAATAATAATAATAATAATAATAATTACTTTTAGAATATTGATAATTGTAATAATGTACCTTTAGATTTGATATAACATTGGAGAAATAATGAGTTTAGATAACCGTTTGTATATCGGTATACTCTTGTCTAGCAACGAGAAATGACCAACTATATTTATGTACGTAATAGAAAGTGTCAATATGTTTTTCGTAACACTCTTCTGCGATATCGACATAACGCAACCAAAAAGAGAAACAAAAAGAGACTATTCATTGCCGATGTCTATTAACAGTCCTCAATCCGTTCAAAATAATGGAAAAAACAACGTAGCTTAAAATAATGTATAAGTAAATTTCAAAAACTTTTTTTATTTATATGATTTGTTCGAATTGAAAGGTGATATTTCAAAAAATATTGAATGATACACAGCCAATGTCATGAACAACGAAATTGGCCGGTGACGATTGTCAGATATCCTATAGGTTTACAGACCTTCGGCCATGTCCGTTATTTACTCTTTATAGTTTATTATTATTATCCACTTTGGTTCGATAAAGTCAAATACTATGGTGGTATAATTTTCGTAATGACGTCTTTACCGTCTTCATGCGACAACGTACTTCATAACAATACTAGGACGGTAAAGTGTCGCCACTTATAAGAGAAAAAATGTGTGAATACTTAATGAAAACGTCGGACGAAATTTCACATTTAATCTAATTAATTTTTACGAAGTAGTTAAAGCGTTGTACGATATTCGTGTTGTAACGTCTGATTATACTCGATTGCTTTCCAACCCCTGCCTAACGACCTCATTTGGCAATTTTCCAATATCGTATTGTAATCAGATGCTTTACGACACCTATATCGTAAATGACTGTTACAATTACACTATGGTAAACTAGAACATCTCGTGTTTATATTTCTCTAGGTTTGTGTTTCAACTGAATTTCGAGAGAGCTGCACTCGTCGCAATTAAGAACTTTCTCACCGGTTCATTAGACGAACGGAACCGAAGACTTATGATCTGGGGGACCTTCTTCAGCCTCATCATGCTCAACAGTTTTTCCGGAGTGTTCACAAGTTTCTACACCATACCAAAGAAGGGCCCGGAAACAGACACAATCGATCAAGTCACTCAAAATTTCAAACATATTTACACGTTCACAAGTACGTACAGATCCCTCTCATCGTATGTCGATCCTGACGAAAACAAAGAATTTTATTCTAAAGTTGTATGGAAAGCTGGTCCGATGCACGGGGTGAGAAAAGGTCAAGACGCATTATTAGGTTCCGAGTCCGTTTTAGAGTATATGAGACGTGTATGGTATCTGCTTGAAGACGGCGTTTCACCTCTTCGCAAGGTGGGTCAGTGTGTTTGGACACCGGCGTACACTGCATTCCCCGTTCGAAGAGGTTGGCAACTCGCCAAGCGATATAGCAAATTGGTGCAGATTTTGTTGGAATCTGGAATCATCAGTAAACTGTCGTACGATGGATGGAAGAACACGACGGAGGAGTTCAACTTGGAACGAAATGTGGATGCACCTGTTACGTATGAAGCTCAGAGCCTTTCCCCACGTCATTTTGTGGAAGCTTTTTTTCTTTTACTATTGGGACTGTCATTAGCAGTAGTTGGGTTTGCAACGGAACAGATTCGAGGAAGAAACTTCAAGCATCAAAATGATTTCAAAGTGTGAATTTTGTAAGAAGATTGTTCTCAATATTTTCTCAAGGGAGAAACAAAACGTTTAATGTCTCGTACTTTCACATATTTCTGTACATCTCCCACGAGTATGAACGTGAAAACCACTTAATTTAATAATATGTTTACAACACTATATGTAAAATATTGGCAGATTTACGTACTGTCAATTATTTCCACGTCGTTTTCTACATTTTACACCTACAAGTCAAGGTGCAAATTCTGTTCGCATATGCTTGTGAAATTATTTCAAAGCTACAAGAACATTTTTGATTCTAATCCCAACGCTTCAAATCCAACCGCTTCAAATCCCATCGCTTCAAATCCCATCAGTTCAAATTCCACCACTTCAAATTCCACAAGGTCCAATTCTAGGCCAGAACCGATAAAGTAAAATCACATCTATCAAATCCCACTAGTGCAAATCCCATCCGTTCAAATGTCCAATCGAAATAGGGCAAATATAAACAAGTGAAATCCCACCTGATCAAATTCCAACAGATCAAATTCCAAGGGCTCAAATTCCAACAGGCAAAATACCAGCATGCAAACCTTCACCGAAGAAGCCGCCAGCCGTCGCTGGTGGAGGGCCGTCCCGCCCACTGTGGCTCCGCCGCGCGGCGCCGTCGCGTCCTCGGGAGGGCGGGGCGGAGGGGCGGCCAGTGGTCAGCGGGGCTCGAAATTGGACGCGCGCCGCCCGCTATTTACGAGGGGATATTTTCGGAGGGTCGGGCGGCGGGCGCCGGATATTGGGGCCAGATGGAAGCCAGATGGAGCGCGCGTCGCAGGAATACTTGAGGAGGCACGGCGCCGCGGCCTCAGGCATATCTGCGGAGGACGATGCGGGGCAGGGAGGACTCATAAACTTCCCGTAATCATTGAAAAACAATAGAGGGCAATATGAAAAGTTCAAAAGAGTTTAAATATAAAAAATAGCCGTTTCTTTGCGCAGCAATTACATAATTTCCTTCTACCGCGGTAGCGGGAAAGTAAAATGTATGTATTAAAGCAAGTTTGCAGATATTGAATGACCTTGTGGATGAATTTCGAGACCCAGGTTGATGGATTGATTGACGATTTCGAGTTTGCGGGAGCGTCAACTGCTACGGTTATTGGTCTTGTAAGTGTAGTGCATGTTTTCTTCGTCGCAAGGAGGCGCTGATCTTCCCCCAGTGGATCCGGCGCCAACCTATCTGTCGGCTAGCGGGGTTTTTCCATACCAGCGGGGCACCGTCCCGACCGGGACACACTCTAAGCTCCCAAATGGTCTACCAACACGTGTGAAAGAGTAGTGCATGGAAGTGTTTGTGTACGTAAGGGGTGAGGATGGAACAAGAAGAGGAAAGAAAGATCGCGCGCGGTCCATGGCCCGTTTGTGAGGGTATTTCTACGGCACTTGCCCGGTATTGATAGGAGAAACCATGGAAAACCGTCAATCAGAACAGCCGCCTACTACAATTCTTCTTGAGAATGCAACTAAAATCGATCTACTTGTTTAGCTATCTAGTGGTGAAAATTCGCTCTTCGCCTGGTCTCCAACCCTACAATCTCCCTCTGACAGGCTCCGCAGCCACTTAAGCCGTTACAAGACTCTGCTTTCAGAACATCAAATCACATCTGTTTCATCAAATTTAATTAATGAACTTTCGTTCACTAACCTCTTCAAAGCTTCATTTATAACGAATTGATCGAAATTCACTATGTAAGTTTACATGCTACTTGTGTGCCACATGTACGTGTCTATGAATATGTTTGTTTTACAAAAAGTTTTTAAAACGTGGAGAAATTACTTTAGAATTTTCCACGATTTACTCCGCTAGTTAAAAACAACAACAACAAAAAACCAGCAGGATGAAGTGCGTCTCGAAAAGGCGAACCCGACGGAAATGGCCAGTGACGACGAGTAAGGGAAAGGGCAGGGCGAAGAAATAGGGTGATCATGTACTTTATAGAAGAGTATGAGAGAAAATACACGTGCAACGCCGGGAATAAAGGTAAATACATTTCAAAAAAATACAGTTAAAATTCTTTAAAAACGGCATCTTAAACCCTACCTAACTTTAATTATACGTTGTATCCTTTCTTTTTATAGAAATTCACTAAATCAGAGAGTATATCGTCCGACTTATGACTCTCCCAAATCAAGCTATAGAAAGCAACTCTATGTTACAGCTCGAATCAGGCACCTCAACACCTCAGTCACGACGCTAACATTCATTTTTATTTAATTTTTTCCTTCTCTGTCGCTCAACCCTTTTCATGTTGACTTTCATCTGCACCTCCACATGGACGTTCGCTCGACCTTTTCATCTACATTTCGTTGACTCTTTGAGAAAGATGTTTTTTAAAATCCACAGTCGTCACTGCTTCCGCCCAGGATCTCATTAAGGTGATACATGCATTCATAGCGTTGCGGTACATGTCCTTGTCCTATTCGAAAAGCTAAGGTGAAATTAAAATTCGGACGAGACACAGTCAGAGTCACTCATTGGTGCCTAATGAGTCCAAAGACGCGTTCGCAAAAGAAAGTCTATGTACGTTATTGTATTTGTCCCTTTGGAATGGGGAATTTTTCTATAAGGGAACAGGTTGAGCGAAAGCAAAGGAATACTTGTGAATAAAAACGGAAATTGGCCAGTGTTGTTTCTGAAATAGATAAGACAGAAAGAGACAGAAAATGAAAGGTTTACCATTCATCACGTTAAGTAATAATGTCATATAAATATAAACCAGGTATTAACACATCGCGCGGTAGTACAAAAAGGAGATTCAGAAACGAAAAACACAACAAAACGTATTGTGCCTTTAGTAACATCCTTATTTGTGTTTCCAAATCGTAAATATTGTTGCAATCGGCATCTACGACACCTGATCTAAAAATAACCGTTATAAATTAAACAATATATTAAAAATTAATGAGCATATATAAAATATGTTTTACTGCTATTTACATGTTATTCTGAAATAGATTTCCCATTTTTATTTCATGTTGGTAGAAATATGGGCATGAAAAATCACAGATGATATGTTACCCCTGGCGAAAATCCGTGTTGTAAGGGTCTGTATAGCAGCTGTGTTGTACGTGTTTTTCATTTCGTGCCTTGTTCCTGTAGTGTAGCATACTGTGTGCCTACTGTGCACCGTCCCTGCTCTGCAGTAGCTACTGCTAGTCCATATCTCTTGTACGCTTAGTTTGAAACCGTTTGTATAAGGTGTACACAAACCGTATAAAGGCGTACCGTTTGTATACAAAATAAGATGTGCACAAACAAAGTTGGTTAGTATTGGTAACCAAACCTATAGGTTTGGTTAGTATTTGGTGAGTTCGCGCCCTTTTAGAAGATTGCAGTTTAGTTATATACGTTATATATTAATCAGTGGTCAGTGTGCGGATTTCGTGAAGTAAGCGGCAATTTTCTGTGGAAACCGCATAATTTCATTTCTAATTTATTTGTGGATGTGTGTCCCATCGAATGTCTGCTCTTGAAATTACCAAACACCAGTATGTTTACTTATGGTAAACAAACTCTCTTCGTATCGTCATCGATGGCCCGTAAAAAGTTAACGCATGAAATAATCCTAACACAATCATGTTTAATGGTAATTGCAAATACGTTTCTTTAATTGTGACTAAATTTAATACACACATAATAATAGTATATTTATTGTTTCAGAAATAACCCCTAAAAAATTAGGGTTACCTTCACCAACGTGTCGAGTGGTCATAATCTGATTATTGATGAGGTAGAAAAGAAAACTAAATACAATGTATGATCTAGGATATTCAAATGCTGTCTGTTTAAAAATTGACCACACTATGAAGATTAAGTTCCACCAGTTCATAGGCAGTGATTTGGTCAATTTCGAAAATTGCGTGTGTATTTCAATGAAAAAACAACACATATATTGACACAGAGAAAATATGGTTTCATTCGTGTGATAAGTTGTTTTTTTTTTAACTCATAGCAGATAAAATAATTTTGTTAGAAAGTGAAATAACTTGTTTGATTTTCAAGTGGTGTAGCAAAGTGTGCAAATTAGTGCTATAAAGTATAATATATTGTGTTGCTCCATAGCATTTATTTTTTTAAACTAATGATTTTCTTAAAAATTAAACTTTAGAATAATTTCCCTTGACTCTATCAAGAAACCAAGACATATTTGAGATATTATGACTAGTGTAAGCCTACATGTTAATTGAATTGTGCTACATGCAATACGTTACGACAGGTTTCCAATTGGATGTTTTTGATAATTTTTTAACTGAAGTATTTTACTTCACATTAGCTATTTTTTCAAGTTTTCATAATGAATGCCCAAAAATACTACACTACTAGTTAACATTCTTGCAATATGCAAATAAAATGTGCTATCAAGTGCTAATTTTTACACCACTTTGGTTAATGTTGTCTATTGTGTATAATTGAATGAATATAATTTCTTTCGATAGTTTTCAATATCTTATGTTTGAAGATACAGTAGTACTGCTTTATATGCAATCAGTATTTGATGTTATTCCAATTATAGAAATATCTTGTTTTCATTGGAAACCCAATAAAAATAAGATATTTCTAACTATTTTCTACAAACAAGATTTTTTTCAGGTACATACATGTATGTACCTGAAGTAGTGAACAATTAGTTTGTGAAATGTGCTTCCAATAAAAACAAATGTATTTCAATCATTGGAATTACATCAAATACAATTTACTGATTGCGTATTAAACAGTACTTTCTTTTTAACCTATTAAGCAGTAAGCCTCTTTATAGTTTTCAATATCTTATGTTTTAATACAATCAGTAGTACTGTTAAACATGCAATCAGTAAATTGTATTTGATGTAATACATGTACGTACCTGAAGTTTCAAACAATTAGTTTGTGAAACGTTGTGCTTCCAATCAAAACAAGATATTTCTATAATTGGAATTACATCAAATACAATTCACTGATTGCGTATTAAACAGTACTACTGATTGTATTAAAACATAAAATTCTGAAAACTATAAAAATAAATTATCTTCAGGCATAAGTTCTGTAAATACTGCAAAATCATCTTAAAAATAACAATTATATTTATTAATGATAAAACTACCAGCAACACATGCAACTACAAAATACAATTATGGAGAGAGACTCATCTTATGATGTTTTCAAAAAAAGTTTGTGATTTATTTTATTTAAAGTAGTAAGTGGAATAGGAAGTGGTAAGAAGATTACTCTCTTGATTTGAATTTATTATTTTATTAATTTTGATAAATAACGTTTGGGAAATTAACCTGGCATATATTCTTGGTTTTTGTCTAAAATTGATTGATTTTCTAAATCAAATTTAAGTGAATGTAGAGTTCTGTGCTTTGAAATTGTTTTTAATGAATTTCTCTAAGTTATTTTTATGCTCATGTATTCTTTGTTTTATTCTTCGTTTTGTTTGGCCAATACATGATTTGTTGCAATCTTGGCAACAGATACAGTTTCTTTTTTTCCCTTCAGAAGCTGGAATTACATCTTTAACATTTCTAATAAGATTGTTTGTTTGTTAATATATGTCTAGATATTATATTTTAAATTTTTTATTATTTTGTTAGTAATTTTAGGTACATATGGCAAAACTATAGTTTTGTTAACAGCTAATGTTTCAGAATAGGGTTGATCAGGTATGATATTAAACATTCCTCATAGAATTGCTCTCTTCTTCTTTATGTGCTTTTTCATATACTCAACAGGATTTTTAAAAAACAAATATATCATGTACTATTTTTATATGACATTCCTGGTGTATGAGATGGGATCATTTTATTGCTCTATCTACGAGGCCATAAACAATGCCTCTCTTAGCTGTATGGGATGTTTTGGTAAATAATTAAGGATACGATTAGCAGCATTACCTTTTCTGTACCAATTTGTTGATATTTTTCCGTTGTCATGTTTGATATAGATATCTAGGAAGTTTATAGATTGATTATTTTTTTTCTAAAGTGAACTTGATTCATCACAAGAATTAAACATATTGAGCAAATTTAATGTGTCATTTTCATCAACTATAATTAATAGGTCATCCACATATCTTTTGTACAAAACAATTTAAAAGGCCAGGTAGGATTGATTCTTCAAGTCTACGCTTAACAATTTCTGGAAACACTGAACTAAGTTAACCACCAATTGGAGTTCCAGTCAATCATTGATAAATTACCTCATTAAATGAAAATCCTATGTTCATTAGAATACTTCTTACCACAAGAATTATTTCATGAATTGGAACTCAAGGTTTAAGTTGATTATGATGTTAAATGTTCCAAAATTCTCTTTATTTTTTCCTGTATTCTCAGGTAAAAAGAATATAATATCACCAAAGTGAGTGTATTATTCACCTCTTCCTATTCCCAACTACCTTTAAAACAAGCAAATTTTAAGAGAACTATTACTGAGATTAAGGCCAGATACTGAAATTCATTCATCCCTGTGTTATAGGTAAACTTTTCCTAGCCCAAGAGCAGCAGACGAGGTTGTGAATAGCGATAAGAGTTAATGAAGGACGTTTTTGTTTAAATTTAATTTTGGTTTTGTTTGATTCTTTCAATGCACCCCACCTGCGAGAAGCAAGGTTTGATAGAAGGGCTGTAGTTAATTCAAGGTAATCCATTTACGAGCAAAACATTCTTCTGTTCCCATCTACCACCAGTAATACAATCAATTTGTAAGAATGAGGTTATGTGATATTAAAATTCATTCATAGAAATGTGTTTATTTCCATTGTGTGACTGCTATTTTCGTAAGTATCAAACGTGTTTTGAAACATCTTCCATGATATATCACATTTGAATGTACTTGATGCAACATCAAACTAGTGAGTCCTTTACGCGGACAGTTTCAGTAGTGAATCTTTTGCACAATTCTGTTTGGATATATTTTTTTTGTGGAACCTTCAGTATAAAATGTATCTCTGAGAAACATTCGGTTCTCATGAGAATTTTTCCGGAAGAAAATCTAGGCAGAATCGTGAAAGATTTTCTACTGGAACGCATTCCACTGTAAATATGTTAGGTTAGGTTAGTTTTCGTAACCTAGGTGCACGCATCGATTGGTAATGGTACACGTACATTGTCTGTACATCGTGTACACGTGACGTCGTGTACGTTCCAATTCAGCTCAAGCGTACATTCATTTGGGCCAAAGTACACGTTTGGTACACAAAAACGCATATCGTGACAAGCTCTTGTTCACATCCGTACATTGCAGATGCGCATTCCGTGTACGTTTGTCCTACATTGGCGTACGTTTAGCGTACACATCGATTTTCGCCAGGGACGTGCTTTTTTATGTCATTGTGCACGTTTTGTCTTGCTACATGTTACATTTGTTGATGATTTTGTACTTGCGATAACAAAAAAGGCCGTTGGGGGCAAGCATACTTCGCGGAATCGTTAATCAACGCAGCTTTGTTCTGTAGCAAAATCTGCCGGCAAGGAACCTAAGCAAACGAAGCAAAAGAACGTATACCTTAATACATGGTCAATTAATTGACTTTATTATTATGGAAAAAAACTCTAGTACGAAGTGTTCTGTCCCAAATGCAGGTATTTGTTTTGGTGAATTAAACAATGTGTAGCGTGCGCTTTTTTCAGATGTTTTTGCGGTACATCAACTGACGAGAATTTGGATATTCGCGATATATGAGCTGCGCTTGCACAGTGCCGGCGTTGCAAGGACGCCCTGATACTGATCTATGACGCTGATCGCAAGGGAGACCGAATAAATGAAAAAATGTAAATACATTCAATGGGGTAAAATGTATTTCCTTGGGGCATTGACACACGACTTTCATACACAAAGGAAACGCCACTGGTAACAACCGACATGGTTGTAAGGGCTACCTCGACTAGGTTTTACCTGAGGTTCACCTGAGCTACTAGGTGGACCACTCCACGGAGCCGAGCGTAACCACAGGGGCTCCTGTGGGCCTCTGAAGAGCCAGGAGGGGCTCTGGCGAGCAAACCTACAGATTCCCGATTTTAATGGCAGGTCAGAGTGGAAAGGCGTTATGTTCATAAAAGATACTCAAAGCAATAAACACTTAACAAACGTTTTTTGTTCACTTAATTCAGAGTTGTAAATCGTACCGCTAACAATGTTTCGTTCCATGTGACCAGAAGATGTACAATATTCAAAGCACTGTCGTTGCCACCAAAAGAATTACCAGTCCTGAGTCAAAGTCACCAAAGTCGAAATAGAATCTCCAATAGCAGGCACCGTTGGCGTAGGCAGAATAATACAACTATCGACACTACGACACTACGCTCACAAAGCCAGAGTGCGCAACGCGACTTCTTAAATTCCCCTGGCGATATTCTATATCCATACAAGCCGCGACTCGCCTCAACCTTGCGTTACAGTGGCTGCTTCCCCTGCCTAGCGAGCCCCAAGAGAACGCTGCACAGCTGCGCCAACTTTAAATTACATACCGGGAGCGGTGACTCAGGCCATCGACTGATGTCACTGCAGTGTCTCCAACTAGGAGATCCTAGTTTCAAGTGCCGACGGTGACAGTATTTTCGATACTAAATTGTCAGCTAGGTCGAATACGGTTGCAGTCTGGAGGAGAATTCTAGTGCCCGGCTTCTCTGATCGGTAGTTTTCCGTGGTTCTCCGATCAACAACCGGCGAATGCCAGAGCAGTCCCCTAACAAAGGTTCACGGACCGCCGCGCTATCTTTCCTTTCTGTTCTTGTCCTACCCTACTCCTTAAACACACACTTACACTAACATGCAATATACTACCACACATGCCGAGAGATCGGTCGGGGACTTGGGGATTGTCCAGGGTGGGACGGTGCCCCGCTGATGGGGAATGTTTAGTTGGGGAAAAACCGCTAGCCGACGATACGTCGGCGCCGGATTTCACCAATTAGTGATGTCTCGATCACCACCATCTTCCGATGAAAAACGCATGCACTACATTTACGATGGTAAAAAGTATTCTTCAAAAGTTATTTATTACATACAGCCTATATAATTCATTTTAGCCGACGTTGACTCTTTCAATTTCGGTGAAAAACAATGTGTGTAAAGTGGGTAATCTTTGAACCCTGATCTTCCATACTTAATTCGGATATCAAACACGATCTGATTATGTATGTAGCACAGACTGTCGCAGTTGTCGAGTCAAATTTTAAAAAAAAAATTAACCCAACAGGATGCGGGTATTATACCGCTCCCAGTCCGCAATAACTAATAATAGTCTGACATATAGATCAATAAGGTAAATGCAGATCAATTGAAAAGAACTCATTTCTATTCACTTCTCAAAAACCCTTCTATCCTCGCTGAAATGTACGGGAAAGCATTGCTTGAATTTTGAATGTTTCCTCTCTCCAAATAAAATGTCGTCTGAGACAGGATAATTGGTGTATGTTTAATTAATTGTGGGCGATTCTCGACGAGCGTTCTTCGAAATCCTTCAGGGAACAGGAAAACCCAATGTGATATCATCTGCCGTTCTCCAGGAAATAAATCTTTTACCAAAATTTCGCCACGTGTATTCAACCAAAGCTCGTGGCCTTTGAAAACACTTCTCGCTTTGTTTCTGAGAAGTTGGGCTGTTATTTCGCGAGTGATACCCCTTGCTGCTGTTGGTTGAAAGGGTAGTAGTGCTCAAAGTTTCTTGGAACGGATGAACGTTATTAGAGTTCCAGGGACGGATCTTTTAGGAAATGAGAGCCATTTCATTTTTTCCTGAGTTGGCAAGAACCACTTGGTTGTGACAACCTTCTAGAATGTCTGGTGTTAGTGACACGATGAAGAGGGAGTTGATCTTTAACACACACAATCCCCCATTTCCCATTTGCACATATACACATGACCCCTTTCTAATCGTCGGTTATGAGGGATTTTCGTAGGATCGTGGCTCTTCTGAAGATTGCGAAAAAAATACACGAAGTCGTGATCGCAGAACAAGATTTAATTGGTCCATTGTTGAATAAAAAATACAGGATGACAATACCATTGACACTCACATAAAAAAACAAACGGCAAACATTTAACAATAAAAAAACATCAAAAGGAAAATCAACTGTAAGAAACTACACGAATCCTTTAAATACACAAACAAAAAAAGTCTACTAAGTAATAAATGTGAAGTAATTTGTGTCAATGCTAATAATACCATTCATCAAATCTATCTTTAATTTCAATAGACGACATTCAGTCTAAGGAAGTTCACGGTATCTTGGAAAAGTATCTGATATCTTGGTATCAGATTTCTTTAAACTCAGTTTATTTTTTAAATAATTGGCCATAAATGCGTATTAAATGCACTAGTTAGCAAACATTAAGAATCTTTCATCATGTTTTGCCTTTCATAACCACTGTCTGTTCTTTCCCAAACCAACAACTCAAATTTATCTTCCTAACCAGAGATCATTGTTCACATATATTTATGTTACGAATTTAATTTAGTCATTTATTTCTTGCAATGTACATCTCGCGAGACATAAAAAATCTAATTTGTTAACGATGCTAAAACTCGGCTAAATCTACTGAAATCGCAATGTTTCATTCAATTATCTGTGAAACATATTTCTTTTCCTAGCACGTTAGCAAATTAATGCAAATATCTAAAGAATCTTGGATCATTTAGAAAGTCAATTTCTTGAAACAGCTTGAGAACCAATACGAAATGATAAGTTACATTCATCTAAAAAATTAACCAATTTCAACATGTAATATTTACAGTCTTCAGAATTTCACTATCTTAAAAGTCTGTACGAAGCATGTAGAAGTCTTAACGAAAAGATGCTGAACTTTACGGGGCCTGGAATATCGAGATTTCATGCCCTCGCGTCCCCCGACGAGCAGCTTGCCCGCCTCGTATATAACGGCGAACTCCAGGCTTCACGCAGTAGTGGCAGTTCGTACTAATTTGACAGAATTTTAGTGGCAGTTCGTAGTAGTTGACAAAAAACTAGGAGGAACAAACATAGATCGAATATCGACCTCAGTTCGTATTTTTTTTTATTGATTTATGTTGGTATTACATAGTTCAGTACATTTTGTACTATACATATGTTTGAAGGCTTACATGCTAACTTACATTTAAAACTTACTTCAAACTCTTAAATCTAACATAAGGGTGAGGATACCCTTTTGGGTCCTCTATTATGGTTCGAAATCGGAGAAGGTTTTCAGGAATATGTTGTAGGGATATCTGTTTTTTATTCTGGTTTGGATTTATTGCGAGTCTGAAGGTTGCAAGGGAAGGGATTTGGGGTAAGTAATGATAAAAGTTAGTGGCTAGGTATGTGATGTGATGTTCAATGGGTTCTAGGCTGAGTTCTATATGAAGCTGATGATTAGTGACAAACCACGGTGCATTGGATATTGTTCTAAGAAATTGGTTTTGAATGATTTGTAATTTTTTTAGATTGGTTTTTGAGGCATTTATCCAGATGGGACAGGCATATAGTAGTAACGGTCTTATGATGGATTTATATATAGCAATTGAAGAATGATATGGTAATGGGCTGTTTCTGTAGATTAGAGGTTTTAATTGCAGTAGTTTTATTTTAGCTTGTTTAACTTTTTCGTCTATGTGCTGTTTCCAATTGAGTTTAGTGTCCAAGTTTAATCCCAGGTATTTAATAGGTTTGTTAGGAGGATACCAGTATATTGTATTGCTATTTATTGTTAGAGGGGTGGGAGAGGTATAGGGTCTTAGCGTAAATATTTTTGCCGCGGTTTTGGTTGGATTTAGTTGAATTTTGAGTCTGGATGCCTAGCTATCGAGTAAGTTGAGATATATTTGTGTTTTATTTCTGATTTCAGTGATAGAGTTGCCAGAAGAGAATATTGCTGTGTCATCCGCAAATTGGGCTGTGTGAATGTTCATTAATTTAGGAAGATCTGCAACGTATAAATTGAATAGTGTGGGTGAGAGTGGTGAGCCTTGGGGGAGTCCTGCGTTTATTAGTCTAGGGTTGGAATGATGATTATTGACTTTAACGGAAAAAGTTCTATTGTTAAGAAAGCTATTGATAATTGATTTTATGTAGTATGGGGTGCCAATTTGTTTTATCTTGTACATTAAGGCTTGGTGCCATGTCCGGTCAAATGTCTGAGTTATGTCAATGAATACCCCTATTGTATGATGTTTTTTTTGAAATGCTGTGTACATATGTTCCGATATTCTTAGTAACTGGTGCTGTGTTGACATTTTTTCAGTAAATCCAAATTGTTCTTTAGGGATTGTTTTCGTTACGTGTAGGTGACCAAACGGCGGCGCTTGCAGCAGTCAGTGGCGGCGGCTAGCGCCAGCCGCAGCGCAGTACAAATTCTCCGTAACGACGCCAAATTCCAACGTCTAAAGGCACTGGCGCAGCAACTACGTGGATCGTCACCACACCTGCTTCCCAAAAAGCTCACCGTCTCCGTCTCTGCTCACTCTTCTACTTCTCTCTCCGGCGTTCATCCGACTTCTACTTCTAGGCTCCTCTCTGCCCTCCCCCTCCGCGCGCTTCTCCATTACCCCAGATGCCCCTTCTGCTGCACCCCCGGCTGCTGATAAGGGAACACCGGTGTCGGCAGAGGCGGCGGGGGCGGGGACGGCGCGGGCACGCGGCTGTTTGCCGAACCTACACGCTCAGGAGTGGCGAATATTATAAACGGACTTTCAATAGACACACACACACACACAATTTCCAAGTAGTGCACACGTCACTTTGCCATTCGTGCAGATAAAGTACTTTTGTCATTCGCACACACACTCTTCCCCACTCGGGCACAGAAACATTTAATCATTCGCGCACACAAATCCTGTTTGTCATTCGTGCACACAAATTCCATTTCTCATTAGCAAACACACACTCTTTCCTATTCGCGCAGACAAACTCCTTTTCTCATTCGCACACACAAATACTCTTTCCCATTCTAGCACACAAACGCCTATTCATTTGTGCACACGAGTTCTGTTCGTCATTCGCGGACCAAACTCATTCTGCAGTTCGCTTACACAAACACACTCACACACACACACACACACACACACACACACACACACACAAATACCTCATACACAAATACTTTCCTACACAAATACTCATTCACGCACACAAAAGTTTTCTCATTCGCACACATATACTCATGTATACAAGCACACATTCACACTACTCATTGGCGCTTACAAACTTCTTTTCTGATTTTCACACTATCTCAGCCGCGCAAACAATTTATTTATTTACTCTCCGAAATTATTTTGTCATTCACGCACATAAATCCATTTCTCAATTGCACACATAAATATAATCTTTTTTCCTACTCGCGCTCATAAACTTCATTTGCGTAGACAAGCTTCTTTTGCCATTCGCGCGCACTAACTCTCACCCATTCGCGCAAACGATCTCTCTCATATTTCCGACAACTGCTCTCAGCTCCACTAGCGTACACGAGTATGTGAACGAGAAGCCCGACTTCACGTGTCATCACTCGTGTCACCGGCACGTCGAGGGCTGCGACCCGATGGGAAGCCGCCCACCTTTAATTAACGTCTGCCACACAGTGGCCGCCCGGCCCACAGAGGGCCGAAGCGCCACCGCAGCTGATTTGTTTTTATCGCGGAGAAAGCATTTTAAGCAACGAAATATGCAATTGTAGTAGGGATGATGGTTGATTGATTGTGACTCCGGGCGCGTCAACTACAGAGGTCATTATTCCCGCAAGTGTAGTGAGTGTTTTTTCTCGGGAGATGGCGGTGATATTTTTCCCACTGGATGGCGCCGACCTACCATCGACTAGGGGGGGTTTCCCCACAACCAGATATCTTCCACCAGCGGGGCACCGCCCCTGCCGGGACAAGCTCTAAGCTCCCAACTGGTCTCTCGGTATGTGTGGTAGTGTAGTGCATGTTAGTGTAAATGTGTGTGTAGAGGGTGAGGATAGGAAAAGGAATAGGAAGGAAAGATCGCGAGCGGTCCGTGGCCCGTTTGTTAGGGGGCTGTTCCGCATTCGCCTGGTGTTGATCGGAGAAACCACGGAAAACTACCGATCAGAGCAGCCGGCCGCTAGAATTCTCCTCCAGACACCACTAAATTCGACCTAGCTGTCAAGGTAGTGTCGGAAATCCTGCCGCCTTCGAGACTCGAACCTAGACCTCCCGGTGGCATCAGTTCATGCACTGAGCCATATCTCCGGTATGACGGTTGAGATCTTCTAGATTATCTTCAGATTGTTTAGGAGATGTTAACACTATTTTCAAGGGTATCTAATTGGGAATAACTCTTTTGTGACGCTGCAGCATATCATATCAAATATGCTGCGTATCACATCTCTGAAACTGAAAAATTATCACTGATTTGTGAAGAAAGACAACTAATTAATTTTGTAATTAACATTGTAATTTTTAGTATTATGTGGAAGTTAATTCTGTCAACTATTTTCCGTATATATTACATTGCATATATTAGTACTTAAAAATATAATCGAAATTATGATAAATTTTAATGTATATAACCATAATAAAAAAACGTATTACTAACATTTGTTTTTATTGAACAAAAAATATATGAACTGTGTACAAAATAAATATAAAACATAATTAATATATTAATGGTTTAAATATTAAACTTCTTTTTATTAATTTTCACGTCACTCGTTTAACGAATCCACAAATGAAATTACAAATTTGAGTATCTTCTTACGAATTAATTTCATCCAAAACCACTTCGTTGCTTAAATATTCAACAAGTAGCCTATTGTGTAAGGCTGTGGGGCCCCTTTCAAAACGTTGCCCCCTGCCCCCTCCTGTTTCGGGCCCAATGTAGGAGGCCGTGGCTCCGCTCCGCCGCGCGCCATTCCACAGCCGCCTGGGCTGCGCCGCGTCATCGATTGCCAGCGCCCCCTGTCGCAGGCACCGTCAGGAGGCTGAGGCCTCGGCCCGCCGAGGCGGCGCCGGACACGCCGCACCAGCCGAGCACCAATGAGCGCGTTCCCTTCTACACTCGCGTTGTTTTCCAGGTATTTAATTACGGCCTCAGATCTATCATGCAGACCGGCGACAACGAGGCTCTTGAGTAGACAGGCGCAGTGACAGAACTATTGTTCTTTGCCATCTCACCGGGAGGGCCATCTCTACCAGGATACCAGAAGAGCTGCTTCACACTCCGTCATACTGACATGCATTGCGATATGTCAATAAATAGTAATTTATTATACTAGACGATAAAGATAACCGGGAGATGTGGCTCAAAGTATCAATTCATGAACCTGCATTGCCTGAGATCGGGAGGTCCTAGGGTTCCAGTCCCAACGGTGGGAAGATTTTCGACACTACCTTGTTAGCTGGGTTAATTTCAGCTGCTGTCTGGGAGAGAAATCTAGCCACCGACTGCTCTGGTCGGTAGATTTCCGAGTTTTCTTCGACCAACACCAGGGGAATGACAGAGCTGTACCCTGGCAGATAAGTGTGTCTTTCCTTGCAATGAACCAGTATTGGCCAAGGACCGCGAGCGAACTTTCCCTCCTTTTCCTTGCCCTATCCTCTATCCTTACATACACACTCGTACACTTACACACTCGTACACTTACACTTACAAACACACATGCCGGAAGCGGCTGGGGCGGTGAGATATGCTTTGTTGAGAAAAACCCCGCGACCCCACAGATAGGTTGGCACCGGATCTCGCGATCGATTGGGGGAATATCGTAGCCACATCCTGCGATAAACGAACCGAAAAAACTGAACCAATCTTATTTAAAACGAACCGGACACTTTTCATCAGACACGAAACAAACTGAAAAGATAAAAACAAATGTAAAATCAACGCCACAAACCTAAAGCGGCGAACGAAGCTATAAACAAAACTAAAACAATCACTACATTTACTGGACTAACGATATTATTGACAAGCCCTGAAACACTAATCAATCTTAACTAGTTCACTTCAAGTAACCCGTTGTTGCTCAGGTATTTAGTTATGGTAGTCTCAGATCTGCCCCTCAGTGTAGCTCACTGATCGGCGTGCTCACTTTCCATGACGCGTTACTAAGTAAGACTCCCGGTCCGGGCAGATAAAAGAATGTCTTTCCTTGCAATGTATCAGTATTTGTTGCTCTGTGACGATGATAAAGCTCACGTCTCAGGTTGAGAAGACCAGAATACGACGTAGGAATGTCTATGTGCTAACCACACATACCCCTTAATCCACGGTCGCAAGGCGCTGACGCGGGTAGTCCATGGCCCCGTAAGGAGCTGTTGAGCGAGAACAGGCAGACAGTCTCAGATCTATTAGGCAGGCCGGTGAAAGACAATGCTCTTGGGCATACAGGCACAATGCAAGAACTATTGCTCTTTGCTCTCTGACCGGGACGGCCCAGCTCCCAGGCAATGAAAGTACGACAGAGTTGGGCGAAATGTGTATTTTGCTCTGATGAATGTCGCAGTATGACGGGCAAAACGTTGGCGTATGTACCTAGGACTCAGCGTCTTCTAGACAGAAAATTCACTTATTTCGTAATTAATTACTATTAAGACCACAACGTTGGGCAATTGTCCAATTCAAGGAAATTATTAGAGAATCTGAAAACCGCTAATGTAATATTAATAAACAGCGATATATAATGTGAATATCTATTTACAAATAAGTTAAATTCATAGCCTGAATGAAATGGTGAGCAAAACTCTTTTTCTAAAGATGGAAGTCGTGGTCTTCTCAAGGTAATTAAATTAACGAAAACGTTTCATGAAAATGTTTTTGCGAGGTTCTGTTGACATTTTGCTGATATTTTCCCCAATAGATAGACTGAAAATATTTTTTGCATTTCGACTCGTAGAGATAAATGGACCGGGCAATTGTCACGTGACGCCGGGAACACCAATTATGCCCCCTGTGTAGCAAATACAAGCGTTTGGCGAACTTGGTTAGGTATACGAGAATATGTGCTCTTAGTGTGTCTTAGAGAAGTATATGGTGGATATTAAGGTGGACAAAAGCCGACTGCGGTTTTCCGCAATATATGCCGAATGTTACTGAAGTGAGTGTCGGTTTCCAATTCTTTTGAGGATGGAAACCAGTGGAAGAATATTGAAATTGCCGTGGCTTCGCTAACGGGAAAGCTCTTTAAAATAAGCAATACAGTGTTCCAAGTTTTTTCAGACTTTCTAATTTCAGATCAATATGGTTCTAAAATATAGTGCAGACTGGCAATTTCAACACCGTCCTTACGATTAAGTGCACATGCTTCAATTAATTCTTCTATTGTACGAAACAACAATAACTACAAGTATATATAAGAACCCTTATACCTGGCCACATCCTTAGAATAAAAAGAAGAGCATAACACCTGGCCTCAATGTGTAATCGCTTCTCATGGTTATTTTCACGGAAACGAATACGTATGATGTGCATAAGTCAAAGTACGAAATCGAACCCAAAAAATATGAAATGGAAAAATCGAGAAACGATATCGGAAAGACGCGAAAGTTATTACAATTGCTGCCGGGAGAGGGGACTTAGGGCATCAACTGATCGCACTGTAGGTCCTAGATTCGCGTCTCAACGGTGGCAGGATTTTCGAAACTAGTTTCTCAGTTAACTTGAATTCAGTCGCTATGTGGAGGAGAATTCTAGCTGCTCTGATCGGTAGTTTTCCGTAATTTCTTCGATCAACATCAGATAGATGCCGGAGCAGAATCCTAACAACTGTGCCATGGACCACGGACCCCATGCAATCTTTCCTTCCTCTTCCGTGTCCTATCTTTACCCCTTACACACACATACACTCACATACACTACACTAACACACATGTCGAAAGACCGTTCGGGAGCTTAGAGCTTGTCCCGACTGGGGGGGTGCCCCATTGGCGGGAGATAGTTAGTTGGGGGAAAACCGCTATCTGACGGTAGGTCGGTGCCGGAACTCGTCATCCAACGAGGGGGATCACCGCCACATCCAGAGGAAAATATATGCACTACACTTACGGAACTGGTGACATTAGCAGTTGACGCCCCCGGAATCACTTACAATCAATCAATGTTACTACTGTTATCAGACGCCAGTCTGCTAAGAGTAAGCGTTTTGCAAAAACTCCTTTTGAGCATGATGCAACATGCGAAGTTACGTTAATTATAACCGTTAACGTTAGTCATTTCAATAAAGTGCAAAAGCTCTTTAGACTGTTTTGGTAATTTCTTCAACTACACCACCCATGTACCACACTTTTTCTCAGCGACAACACATTCCCCGGAACTCGCTACAACCTCCATATCTCTTTCATAGCGCAGTATTTGCCTTGACGTTTCTTATATTCTTAGTCCCAGCTCATCAATACCCTCACATGTAGCAACTTTTTTCCTTTTTGAAAATACTCATCTCTTTGCAAAGGGCTCGTTCAGGCAGTGCCCAACCCGTTGTGTGGAGCTGTATCCGCAGGCAGACTGTGAGAGCGCGTGCAAGAAAGGTCATCGGAGTTGAACCCTTGACCTCTAAGGGCGCGCACGGCGAGGAGGAGGCTACAGCCGCGTGGGCGGACGGAAGGAGGGAGGGAGAGAAAGAGTGGGGACGGAAACTTCTCGAAAGAATCGAAATGCTGCTGCTCACAGTGACATTCGAATACAGATCATTGGAGTTTCGCGAAGAAACGTCTCTCGTTTCTTTTTCCTTTTTGTTATTTTTAATCGTCAAAGGTTAAAGGTAAATGCGTAAAAAAGGTTTCAAAGTGTTGAAACCTTCGGCGAAAAAAGAGGTTTGAAAGATGGCGCTAATTTCGGTGAAAGTGATCCTTTGATTTTTTTTTTATTTTCGGTTCTAATACCTCCAAATTAAAACCTAGTCGACATTGTCTGGAATGTGTTTTAGGTATGTGTAGTTAACCCTGCGACACACGCGCTAGTAAAAGCTATTCGAGCACTCGAGGTGATCTCTCAGATACATCATTTGAATTTTATCTTATCTTCCTTCACAAACTGTCTTTTGAATGTTTCTGGCCCAAACACACGTTAGACGCATTCACTAACATCGAAACATGAAAACTTTATTCAACCAGAATGATTATCAATAATAAGTACAAGATATTAACAAGAATTGTATTACACGTTCCGGCCTGCAGTGTGCTGCGCTGCGCTCCGTTTCATTGAGATTATTGTCGGGACGACAGTGTAAAGCCTCTACTGACACGAACTAGTAGATATGTGATCTGAGAATAATAACAAAGGGGGTTCTGAGAAGGCCTTTGCTAACATGTTCTGAAATATTTCCAAGGCCTTCTGTCGACGGAAGAACAACATGTTTATCTGAGACATCGAATGCCTATGCCGCAGGTTTAATGAACATAATAAAATCATACATCATAAATAATACGAAGTGAAAACAATATGTTATGTGAAATATGTGTCAATGTTACCGGTTCTGTCTTACGAAATTCATGCACTTCAGATATAAACAATATTTAAATGATTCCTCTTTGTCTTAACCGATTTGTATAGAGGCACTCATAATCACGATAAAGTTTTTGTTTCAGCAGTACATTCTGTCAGTAATGTACTGCTCGCTGGCTACAACTGCGGGTAACAAAAACAAAATGTAATGACGATAGACATCCTCCCAAGTGAAAAAAGTTTACAGGAGAAAGGAAAAACACTTTTTGATGTTAAAAATGTACAGTTAGCTAAGTTTAGGCATGCTACACTTTCTATGTAATAGTATTAAAATTTATTTATTGTAATATTTTTCTAAAAGCACCTTACGAAAACCTCTAATATGGCTCTTACTACGTATAAGGTATTCTATTATCGATAAATTGTAAATATCACGTAGGAGGATTATTATTTTGTATTTTCAGACCTGGTCTTCTCTAGTAATTTTCTCATAAAACCAAAGAGCAAATCTAAAGAACAAGCAAAATCTGTATTATTGATACCAAAATGTAACTAGTGGGGCTACAGAAGGGCACAGACCGTATTAGTTTTCTTTTTCCTTCTGTCTTGGCTAGCTATTCTGACTTGCCACATTCTCTAGCAAGCTGCCATCTATCGCCGCACAGAGTACATTTTTTGAAATTTATTAATTTTTCGGTTTCTTAATGGTAGAACGGAAATATTAATTTTAGAATATTAATGAACAGTCAAACATCGTTCCAAATGGCAATTTACTTTGAACACTTTGCAGCAGTTTTTAAGTAAATGGTGTTTAAGTGCTAATAAAAAACGCGAAATTTGAAATTCTTTTTCACAAAAAAGTTTTGAGTTTTCGAAACACTTCATTTGAAGTCATTTAAAGCACTTTAGCCTACAAATACAATATTGTTTGCAAATTGCTGGAAATAGGCATATTAAAAGTTTGAGAGACCTGTACAAAATACATTTGTGTAATTTTTGCAAAACAAAAAAATACCCCAAAATGAACTTTACATCGTATTAGTAACTTTATATAAATATAATCGTGAAATTCTGACCTATTAATAAGTATATTTTACTCTATAAGTGTATCTTACAAGAAATTTGAATAAAACATTTCGAGCTGTTTTTGAGAAAATTGTGAAATTGTAGGGGGAGGGCTTCATGTAAAGTACCCCAAATTTTGAAGAAAGTTTTTTGAAAATCTCAAAGCTTCGACTAGAGCCAGGTGGACACGGGTTTATTCAATTTGGAAAAATCCGATGAGTGGGAGTGGTTTAGGCGCTAGTGGACGCTAGTAGTAGCTACTGACGGACAGATGGGCGGATAGACAGATGGACAGACGGACGTTATGCTTTCAGTTGGTTTTTCGGTATCAAGGACTCACAAAACAGGAATTCTGGCTGGTTTTATTCATTTTTTTGTTATCTGGGCCCAGCGATTCTTTTTCTTCTGTCGAAAATCCGTGTTTTTTTCGCGCAGCATTACATAACTTTCTCTATACTACGTATATTACTCCGTATATACGTATGTATACGGGGAAGTAAAAATACAGTCTATCTACGCATAAAGTCAAGGTTTCCCAAAGATAGATTCAATCTTCCGAAAACCATATCATCTCCACAACAGAAGTATTTAACTTCCTCTTCTTCATTAGCAATTAAATTTAATCAACAATTAAGTCAGAGAACAAACCGCTTATACCTTATGGATCCACAAATGTCCTTTACTAATCTTATGTATTTTTAAAACCCTTGAAAGATTGTTTTGTCAAACATGAAAAAAAATTAAAAAACGCCTGCAAATCAGAAGTACCACAGACAACTGGAAAAATCATACAAATAACCTCGATATTATGTTAAATAATAATGAAGAAACTTGACTACAGCGACATACCATTAGATAAACTATGCTGTGCCTGTTTGAGTTAAATAAATAGAAATACTGCTGTGTAGTTACATTTGCACTCATGCAACTTCTTTCAACAATTTATTTATTATTTCTGTAGAAATAAATTGCAAATAAATAGTATAATTAAACAACTATCAGAATGGGCACTATTTCAATATTAAACCGTAACACCCCCCACTACCAGTAACATACTGTGATAAACCAGAAAACCTCAGTTTTATTTGATCAAGAAAAATGACATCAAGCATTATAGATACGACGTAAATGCATGTGTATAGAAAACTCTTACAGTTAAGGATTACACGTGGTTACGACGACCGATAAACAAGTTAGTATATTCCATGCTAGAGGACATACGCGATTCATTTGGGGAAGGAACACGGCCTCAAGGGGATTACATAAAGAGTGTATGGAAGAGTCAGCGGAAGCCGTGGTTCTGTGAAAATGTTGAAATAATCTCTTTCGCTAGTCAACGCATACAACGGATGCAGCGAACGAAACGGCACGAGTATTCTTTCAGTTAAGTTGGGGTAGTATTTCAATTATACGGAAGAGGGTGATTAATACATAGTTTTAACGGGATATACGTATTCCCTAAGAGCACTTTCCTCACGATCTAAGGAGATTCCGGCTGCAATCAGAGATGCGTTTGAGTCAATAGCTGTGAAATGCCTACAAAGTAAAGAACATGAAATGAATGAAAAATAAAATAAATATCTTGAAAGTAGTTACTACTGACAAGTTTTTGCAAATGAGCACGTGCTTACCCTACTGTAATTCGTGCATTATTTTTATGTTAGTGAACCACGGACGTGGTGGCTTGTATGGGTAAACAAATTCACAAGAATAAAGACGACAAGAAACCTACATATGTTCCAATCTAATGTGAGCTCAGACAAACATTATTGAATAACGTACATATGTTTAGAAATTAAAAGAATAAAAGGAAGATAATAAGAACTACTGAATAAATATGTAATGTGTATTAATTCAGTGTTAGAAAATATAACCAATATCTCACAGGAGGTTTGAAAGCCAGTCAGTTTCCGAAAGGACAATCATAGTTTAATATAATGAGGAGATCTACAGAGAGTGAAACACACCCGCTACTCCAATACTTAGTTAAGTCGGTCTGGGCATTCCAACAATCAGGGATATGTGCAGAGATCCACCAGACTGTTGATGGGGAGGCAATAGACGGAGTCCGACCAAGAGCAGAGAAGAAAAGCTTGTGCTGGAATCTTAAGACGCTCAGAATGAGACGAATAAAATTATTTTATAAAAATACGATATAAATTATTTTTCCTGGTTACTGATAAATCCTGCTACAATGACAGTTGCCTCTACGGAACTGAAAATATTTAATTCGCACTCAAAAACGTTTCATACTAAAACAGTTCAATAAGATCCCCTGACATCTTTTTCAATCTCTTCGGCGAGAAGATCATAAATACCACGCCACATCCCGATCTTTCCACGAATATTCTCGGCTCTACCTTCGTCCCTCCACCTGGGATTCAAAAGCCTCCACGCAGCTCTCTCAGAAACCATTAGGCCCTGCGCGGGGCGGCTTTTCACAGAAGTGAAAAACCCAGAGATCTGCTACATCTAGAGGAAAAAGAGGGGGAGCGGGGAAAGCCGCAGAATAAGAAAAAGTTGGAAGGTGCCTGAAGAAAAATGCCACGTCAGATTTCCCCGGCAAGGGGCGAGGGAGACCCTTAGAAAAGTCGCCTGCCGTGGCGCGCTCCTGCGCGCCGGGGAAACCAACTACCCTCACGGGAGCGGCGGCAGGTCCAATAGCACAGAGGGAGGTGATGCGTATTATTACATCACGGATTTACGGCCACAATATTAATTATGGGTTCACTGATTGATTAGTGATTCTGGACACGTCAATTGCTAAGGCCATTAGTTCCGTAAGTCTAGTGTACGTGATTTCCACGAGAGGAAGCGGTGACCTTCCCCATTAGGTGGTCCCATCTAGCGACGACCTACACGACTAGTTGGCGGGGGGGTCCCAACCAGGGGATTTCCACCAGCAGACATGCTCCCGACTGGTCTCCCGGCGTATGTGGTAGTGTAGTGCTTGTAAGTGTAAGTGTGTGTAAATACAAGTTGAGGACAAGAAAAGGGAAGGAAAGATCACGCCCGTTTGTTAGGGTATTGCACTGGTGTTCACTTGTTGTTGATCGCAGAAACCATGGAAAACTACCGATCACAGCAGCCGACCCTCGAGAATTCTCCTCCAGACAGCGACTGACTCAGACCTATCAGAAAATTCTGCCACCGTCGGGACTCGAACCTAGGACCTCCGGTCCGAGATACTGTTGTGGCAGTAGTTAATGCACTGAGCCACCTCCCCCGGTATTATGGAAGAAATTATCTTGTCTTGTAAAAAACAAACCTATAAACAGAGCTTAATCGGTGGTAGCTGGTGAAATACAAATGCTAGGAGAATATGAACGTAAAAAGAGAGAATAAAAATAAAAATGAAGGCATGGTTTGTGGATGCTGTTCCCTTAGATTTCCATCAAGGAAAACATCGCAGCAATTTCGTTTTTCGATATTGCGTAGGTAGGAAGTTAATTAGCGATTTCATTTCAAATTCTTCTTGACATATAAGCACAAAGTAAATTCCATCAGATGCACTCTGCCCGTAAAAGAATTTGAAAGGTAAAGGGAATGTATCGTGAAAAAGGGCGTAGGGCAATTTGTAAAGAGTTGTTCGCTCTAATGGTATACTATGACAATTAATTCACATCATATAAAATGAAGAATCATAAATCCAACTCCGTGGCAGAAAGAGACAATTTTATTTCCATCCATGATTTCTGTTTTATAATCTCTTTCAAAATATTTTAAATAAGATGTAATTAGAATATTTTTTGTTTGGCTGATGTTTCCGGTTGTCAACTGCCAAGGAAATTATTCCCATACGTTCAGTGCATGTTTTATTTGGAGAGGAGCTGTATTTTTTCCGCTTGATGCTGAGATACAGGGCTGACCTTCAAGTCAGTTTGCGGGGTTTTCCCCAACCAGATACCTCTTACGAGCAAGACACCGCACAAGCTGAGAGAAGATCGATATGTGTGGTAGCGTAGTGCATGTAAGTAAGGATTGAGCATAAGACAAGGAAGGAGAAGGTAGATCTCGCGCAGTACCAGACCCGTTTGTTAGGGTACTACTCCGGCTTTCACCTGGTGATCATCGGATATACCACGGAAAACAACCGATCAGAGCAGCCGGCCACTAGTATTCTCTTCCAGACAGCGAGTGAATTCGACCTAACAAGTGTCGAAAATCCTGCCACCGTCCGGATTTGAACACTAGGACCTGCCGGTCAGAAGGACTGAACTGACATCAACTGATGCACTGAGACACCTCAACCCACATACTTGAAGTATGGAATTATTAATATTAATGTATTAATTAAGAGAGCTTTATTTCAGTAGTAAATATGACGAGATTTATTTCAATAGTAAATAAGAAAAATCTCTAGCACAGATAGGATTTGTTTAACACATGTCATATTTTATATAATACTATCGTTTTGAATACATATTTTCTAGTTCTATCATAATGTCATTGCCACACAGTAATTTTCAATTACCATTCGATGACTAAATTTAACAGTTAGCCAGTTATGTTAAAAGTTTTATTCGGGAGAAGTCAAAGATATTGCCACGTGATGACAATACAGTTTTCATTCATTTTGGAGGTATAGCTAAGGTTGCATGTGATTCACATGGAAAGTTTACCTCCTTACTAGAAAGTAAATGAAAGTTACTTAAAATATCACTCACATCATAATTATTTGGAATGCCATGTTCAATGAGAGAATACGCGGCGTTCAGGAACCTCCAGCTTGCTGCTCACCTGTGCGATCTGATACGCTTATCTTATCCCATCTTAGGGGCGGAATAGTGCGGAAAACTCAGTCGCGCCAAAACTACGTCGAAAATCAAATAATTTCGTGTGTTCTGAGTAATTCTCAGTTTGTTTCGGCAGCCAAGAAGTTACATGGGAGACAGAATTATCAACATTCAAATCAAGCAGGTTTTGACATCATTCCCTTGTAAGAGAAAAACTTGTAAAGCAGAACTCATTTAAACACGTACGTAATAATACATCTTATAAAGAAAACTCATGTGAGTGCGCTAAACAAATTTAAATCGAAAGTTGTAAATAAATGTCTTTTATTTGAACAGCTATGCTTTTTATTTATAAGGCTAGGTTTTATATTTATACGGGTAGGTTTTTTATTTATACGGCTATTCATGTTTATATCGTAATTTATATCGTTCTTTCCAACATAAACAACGGTTTGTTTTCTAGTTAAATAGCATCTCATGCCTCGAAGGGAGACTTTTATTTTACTAATACAATTTACATATATCTTTATGGTCAATTTATTTCAAAAATTTTTATTTTCTTCACAATCTCATTAAAAAATAAAAGATGTATAATGTGAGTATACATGCCTATTTCGAAAGATCCCTTTAAATTTCAATGTACTTAGATAAAGTTTACGCGCTTGGGAATGGATAAAATGATGAATGTCACTCGGAAAATTACATTGTAAAACTACTGCCATAATTGGCCATTTCGGCTCCTATTGTTGCCTAGAAGGTCAAACGTCCACACCCTACCAAAAATGTATTATTTCTCTCTTGAAAAGTAAATTCTTGTTAGGTTAGTCGGGTTCTTAATTTTTTAAATAGTAGTTATCTCTTCACTTGTTCACAAAGCCTTGACACTGTTTCACAAAGGTTTCATGAAAGTGACAGAAATGTGGAGCAAACTCTCTTGTTTCTAACGACATGTGGCTGATGGTCGTCAAAGAGGGAAGAAGAGCGAATTTCGGATTCGTTCTGTGCAATCAGCGGCTGTCACTTCTCCAATTTCTCTCCAGAGAAAAATTTGACAGCTCGATGGAGCAGGAGAAACGAGTTTTGACAGATCTGAACTTTTTATGCTTATGTTTTGATGCATTTGGACACTCAGCTGAACCTCACTTGAAAGACTATTTGCAAATAAAGAACTTCTTGAAGAGAGTAGAAATATTTTTTGTATCAACAAATTAATAAAATTAATAAATATATTATTTATTACAATTCCGTAAACTAGAATTCCTTTCAATAATTATAGAAATACAATCACCGTTTATACTTAAAAAAAGTTTATCTTGTCTCATTGTATTTATCAGCTTTTCAGAAACGTGTTTTGGGAACATTGAATATCTCATTGTATCCAATGTACCAAAACATTATGAAGTCTATTAAATGCCTAATTGTTAGGAAATTTTATGGCTGAAGGAATTGGGATTACTGCCAAAATCTATTTCCTTAATCATTCAGTTAGAAAATATGTCAAAATCTTAAAAGTGCTGTCGGATAAGTGTATTACTCGTAGCTAAGAAGAAAATGATGGGATCTTTAATAATATAACACTCCACTCTCGTCAACAATCAATCAATTTGCATTAAATGCATTTTAAATCACTTGTAAGATAATGCAATGGGTGAGTTAAGCGGTTACTTATGGTTCAGGTGTAAACTGACCGATAACAGGGTAGACTTTACATGAAAATGAGGTTACGGGACGCGCACATATGATCTAAATGTTATAATTACTCTGTAATAAATTATGTTTTTGTCAAATGTTTTCAATTATCTAAACGCAGAGGGTTTGCTGGGGAGGAGAGTGGAAGCAGGAGTTAACAAGCGTAATGAGAACGCTGTGGAATTGGAGACGGTCGTTAATTTTAAAGTGTGTTATTAAAATAATTCATTGATAAAACAATTCCTTTGCAAGATTAGTGATTCCAGGTGACACTATTTTAACCAGTCTCACAAAGCTTCTCGTCTCGATAGAAAATGAACTAACAGTATTTTCCACCGGTCTTCCGCTTGTTCCACCACAGCTCAAATTTGCCGAAGGTGATCGCTTAATAGAAGTGAATTTACGACATTCGTCTTACCTGCGACTGCTGGGCCAACTGGCACTTAAAAGAGGGAACATTCACTCATGTTCCCTTGGAAAATGAATCGGTTCCAAGAAATAATGAGAGTAAACGGAAATGAGCGCTCATTGGAGGTGCACGCTTGAGAAAGTTTGAAGACGGTATTTATAGGGGATCACAGGCGACGAGCAGCGGCCGTTGCCGGTCGTCGCGCTGTAGGATGCGGAGCGCGGGCGGGGCGGGGCGGGGCGTGGGAGAAGTAAACGCACGGAGCTTCAAACGTGGATTGCAGGGTGAGGGTGGCGGAGCTCAAGTCGTCGCGTGTAGGGTGGGGTTGTAGGGTAGGGGTGCAGGGTGAGAGTGCAGGGTTGGGGTGCAGGTGCAGATTGAATACAGGATGGGGGTGCAGGTTGCAGGGTGCAGGGTGGGGGGTGCAGGGTGGGGGGTGCAGGATGGGGGGCGCAGGATGGGGGGCGCAGGATGGGAGGTGCAGGGTGGGAGGTGCAGGATGAGGGGTGCAGGGTGGGGAGTACAGGGTGGGGAGTACAGGGTGGGAGTGCGGGGTGAGTGTGCAGGGTGAGAGTGCAGGGTGAGGGTGAAGGATGCGGGGTGCAGGGTGGAGGGGGGTGCAGGATGGGAGGTGCAGGGTGGGGAGGTGCAGGGTGGGGAGTACAGGGTGGGGAGTACAGGGTGGGGAGTGCAGGGTGGTGATGCAGGGTGAGAGTGCAGCGTGCGGGGTTCAGGGGCGGTGTGCAGCGTGCGTGGCTCATGGCACGATGTGAAGGACGCGGGGTGAAGCGCGAAGGGTGCAGGTAGCGGAGCTGGAGCCGAGGCGTCGGGCGCGGGGCACGAGGTGTGGGCGAGGAGCGAGGCGCTGGACGTCGGGTGCAGGGCGTGGGGCGTGGGGCGGGATGCGGGGCGCGTCAGCCGCTGAATGGAGCCGGAGCATCCGTGGCACCGCGGGGGGCGCGGCGGGGCGCGGCGGCGCGAGGCGGGTGGGGGCGCAGGCGCCTTTGTGCTGCTTCTTAGCGTCGCTGCTCGTGCTATGGAGGGCCTTTGCAGGCGCCTCGCGCTGGGAGACTGGGGTGGGAAAGACGTACTACTGGGAAAGCACAGGGGAGAGGTTGGTCCGGGTCGAGACACGCAGTGAACTAGACGCGTTGTGAAGAGACCCACCGTGTCGAAACACGCTGTGAAGAAACATGCCGCGGCGAAACACGGGTTGATGAACACGTGTTGTGATGAAAACACGCTCTGGCGAAAACATGCTGTGATGAACACACAATGTCAGGAAACACACTGTGACGAAAAACTGTGACTATACGCGGTGACGAAACGCGATTAGCAAGGCACGCCGTGACGAGGTATGCTGTGATGAGATACGCTGTGACGAGACACGCTGTGACGAAATGGTCTGTGACGAGATACGCTATGACGAGACACGCTGTGACCAGACATGCTGTGACGAGACTATGTGGAGACGCACAGTGACAATATACTGTACGTTATCAGGGGACACGCAACGTCGAAAAGTGCAGTGACGTCAAGTGCCAACAAGTGACGCGACGTGGATAGAGACGCAACGTGAAACACGAGAGACGAGTCGAGATGTGATGTCTTTGGGATCAACGTAACAGTTTCCTGTAGAACTGAGGAAGTTCCGACGAATAGTATGCAGTTTAAAGGCTTCTATCCTTCAAATAATATTACCATAATGTGGAAATGATTTCTTTTTGTCGTTTATTTAAGTGAAACCTTAAAGAAAACGTTTATATGATTCTATTTTTTAGCGCCCGCCTGACGTGGCTAGCGGAGGTAGGGGGTTGATGGAGAAGGGCCGGATCAGGGGCGGGCGCGTCAGTATTGAAGATTGGCGAAGCGAGAAGCGATGAGAAGTTTGCAATGAGATCGAACACCGAGGCGCTTGGGGCATCACGACCGCCGGAAAGAGGGGTGCAGAGAAGATCAAGTCGACTGAGGGGATCAGGATGGGATATCGAGGTGGGACCAGGCGGGATAGAGCCATGACGTACGTAACAAGTTGACGCGCTCGTCTAGATACTGCAGTAACAGCCAATGAAATTTAAGCTACTTTACAAAAACAAAGACGGCGAGAGGTCAACGGCGGTTTCCTCTTCAGGGTTGTTGACACGGCGGTACAACGGTTCCAGTTGCAACGGGAGTCGATTTTGCACTCTGCGAAGCTACATAACTTGATAGAAGTCAAATGTATAAAATGAACATTAATTAATACTATTATAAAAGTAGAATAGATCTAAGAATCCACACCTATAAATCTATAACAAAAAAGTAGGTTTGTTTCAAAGTATACTATTTTGATGTATTGATAAATATCGTGAATAGTCGTGAACGGTAAGGTTCAAAACACGCTACGAATAAGGACTGAATAGGAAGGAAGGAGGACTGAGGAGGAAGAATCTAAGAGAGAGAAGGGGAAAGTGGGGACGAGTGGACAGTGATGACACAGGGGTGGCTGGGGTGACGTAGAAGGGCCGGTGGGGCGATGGGGGTGATCTAGACAATGGTGAGAAAGGGGCGGGGGCAATGAAGATTGTTGGAGTGGCGGTGGGGACGGTTGAGGGTTCGGCATGTTGCGTTGAGACTTTCGGGGCAGCGGAGCAGCTGAGACGGTTGAGTAGAGTGTTGAGGTTGAGTTGAGTAGAGTAGAGAAGGGCAAGGAGGGTATTAGGCAACGAGAGCAGAAATGGTGAGACGGATTGGGGAGGGGTGGGGAGGAACGGAGCGGAACAGAAAGAAACGGTGGAGAAGTGGCGGGACACAGGGGGACAAGGTAGAAGGGGCGGGGTGGGACAGGATGGGACGAGGGGAATCGGCAGGACCGCAACAGGAAGGAGCGAACGCAGCTGGGTGGAGAGTGATGATGGTGAGGGGAGGGGCGGGATGGGGTGGGACAGGGTAGTGAGGGGCAGGGCGCGGAGAAGCGGGGGGTGGCGGAACGCGCAAGGCGGAGGCATGGAGAGGGGGCGGGGAATAGCAGAGCATGGCGAGGCGAAGCGTAGCGGGGCGGAGCGTGGCGAGGCGGAGCGTGGCGAGGCGGAGCGTGGCGAGGCGGAGCGTGGCGAGGCGGAGCGTGGCGAGGTGGAGCGTGGCGAGGTGGAGCGTGGCGGGGAGAAACGTGGTCGGGCGGGACGTGGCGGGCGGAGGGCTGAGGATCCGTAGGTGGGGGAACGCGGAATGGGCCGGGCGGGCCGAGATGGTGGCGGCGGGGAGGCGAAAGGGGGACAAGAGTTGAAGGGAGGGACGGGTCGGAGGCTGGCGGTCCGTCCATTCTGCGGCTACCGCGCCGGACCTTTCTTGGCGGCCTGCACGCTTCCTTTGGGCGGCGCCGGATCGAGTGGTTTATTATCTGGCCTTGTTGCCTCGCCCCGCCCCGCCTTCCCTCCCCACAAAGGAAACTTTCTCCCTCCTACGTTCTGCTTCGCTTTGCAGAATAAACTGCATAGAAAATAATTCAATGCAAATGTCTCCATGTTGATGATAATGAAGAGAAGAAGGGAAAAATATGATTTATGAAATGGCAAAATATGTAATGAAAATTCTGAGAACTAGTGGCATGCCGTAGCAAAAATTCTGCCGACAAATCAGCACAAAAATATTTTACACAAAAGAAATCGCTCTGTGTTCAAGAACAAATAAAAAACTCCGGTATAACGTTGCACTGAATTAAAAATTTTAACAAAAAATATTTACAAATACTGCAATATACCAAATATGCAGAATACAATAAGTACATGTAACACTTCTTCACCTACTAAGAATATCAAAGACGTTGCAGTTCCGTAACCCAACAAGTGAATAGCAAATATGTAGTGGCTGATGACCTCTTCCTTCGAACATTGCTGTCACATGACGTCAGCTGTATCGTAAACAATATCAAACTGAGTGTGGGCATGTCGTTGATGCGCGCAGTGTTAACGGATTAACAAACAAATATTTTCAATTTTAGTCAAAATCGAAAGTATTTAATTATTTTTGTACATTTCCCGAGTTTCTAGGAGTAGTATAACACCACTTATAAGGACAGACCCTGCATTGTTTTATTTGGTCATTGGAAATTATTAACGTAGAACGTAAATGTTGAAAAGAAGTGTAATATGGAGTAAGTAAGTATATGTAATATAAAGTGTAGGTCTACCAGCCCCTGTTTGAACTGTTACAACAAACTGAGGAATGTGAGAAACTGTAACCAATTATCTCCCTATCTATTTATACTATTATGTGTTCATAACATTATTGTGTGGCAGTAATGTTATGAATTCTTTATCTTCACTTTGTAAGGAACATTCTGACTAAATGATACCGCAATATTAGGTTTTCTCCTCCATTTCTTAATGCAGCTGTAGTGTTAAAATACTTTGAAAACCTGGAAGCTTTTGCATTGTAATCAAATTAGCAACAATAAAAAAATCTCTGAAAATGAAATAATTGGTGAAAATTTTGATTGGTATGAGTGTTGGACATAACAACGAAACATTTCTAAAAATTTAATTGGAAATACAAACTATCTTGTGACTGTGCTATACGCAAAGCTGCAGCGCATTTACCTCATATTAATGTTCGTTGGTTTATAGGTTTACGCCATTAATTTCCGACAACCTCCGGGTATTTATGGGTCTGTAATAGTTTTTCCTTATATAGGTGATTTTTTAATACTTAACTATACTTACCTGCTTTTACAAAGAATTTTTAATACTTATCTGTAGGTCAATGGTACTTGAGCTAAAACGGTTTACGTTTAATCGGTAAAACTTTTTTAAACGCAGACTCAACTTATTACAAGCACCATTATTCCGCCGGGGATATATTTCGCAACCGATCTAACATTGAACCTTTCAAATCTTTTGACCACAGCCGTACTAGATCCTTTATAAATCCCAAAGCTTGTGTGGCGCTGATGAAAATCGTAAACATTGGCCCTCTTTGAATCACCGCGCCCTGCCCGATTTAAATGCTCATTACGCCTGTTTGATATTGCAGCGGAGAACAAATTTGCGCGTACGTGAATGCGAAATTAATTTTCGCCGCTTCTAAACGGCCGTTTTCAATTCAAATTACCTCATCAACTGGTAGAGAGTGGCAATATTCCGGATGCGTTCTCTTGTTTTATTGCTTCTGACAACTTTTTGTGTGTGTGTGTGATGGTGTTTTCTGCCAGGGACGATTTCACGTCGTTTGAGGGATTTTTAATGCAATGTTGCGGAGGGTAACGATATGAACGAAATTTTGTTTCGTTGAAAACATATCGGTTTTAATCTACAAGATTTGATGGGAAACATTTTAGTCTAAGTTTTAACTAAAAATATAGTATGTTATTCTGAAATTCAGAGGAGAGTAAATTGGAAATTTTAAACATACGCTGTTATCTGAAGTTGGAGTTGGTTTATAATTATTCATTGAGCAAAACATGATGTTACAGTATTATTTCTATGATAATATTTTCAAGTACTTTCGTTGCTTTATCGCACACGAAATACTTTTCATATTTCAAATTATGTTCACAATTTAGGCGAGTGCAGCTTCTCTACACCAAACTGACTGTGAACAATACCACACTGATTCATGCGGAAATAACACATCCAGCACACACAGAGAAGACAGTTTTAAAAGTATTTAAAAAACACACAAACGCACAAATTATGTGAAAATATGCGCATATATTGTAGAGTCGTGGCGCGTTAAAACACGGAGATAAGCACGTGGCAGATGGCGGGCATCGCCGGATGTTTAAGAAAGGCTGTACCTAAGCGCCGAGCGATGACGCACCGGGGGTTTCCCTTCAAGTGTGGACGTGGCGTGGTACGGCTGAGGCAATGGGGGCGGCGGATAGCGCCGAAGGTCCTATATAAGGCCACGAGAACAAGTCTCGTTCTTCTTGGTTCCCAGCAGCGTCGGCGGCTGGTTGTGCGTGAGTTTGTGTTAATGGTGCACGAGGGCAAGGGGCCGGCATTTCATTGTCGTAACTAGCGAGACATGTAGTCTGTCTGAGGGTAGAGCGGTGTTCCGCACAGGGGAATATTGGTCGTATGTTGCTGTGTGGTAGCCGTTCCGTAAAATATCTCTCCTAGCAGTGGGTTCTATTTATTTAGTTAATTGTAAGCAGTGCAATTAGTTATTTGTGACTACGACCTAGATTATGAATAAACCTACTGTTCTTACAACCGTCTGTGTTCTGATTACACCCGTATGACGCCACCGTATTCTACTTAAGAACACTATAGTACGAACGACGAAGGCGAAATACAGAGAGCACCCCTAGTGCTCCCTGTTGCCTTACCCTAGTGCTCGCCAATATACTTCAAAATCACAGAAAAAACAGGGCGGACCTGACGCCTCAACCTAGCAACAAACGTCTCCACTCGACCACGGACGGCAACTCACTGCGCCACCCCTTCCCCCTCACCGCGTTGACGGTGGGGAAACGGTGCACAGAGAAAACAAAGCAACGATCTTAAACAAATTATAGGAATTTCATTCGATCCAAAATAAATTTTAAATAAGCATATCTTAATTAAAATAATTTAAAATAAAATTATTAATGATGATTATTATGAATGTTATATAAAAATATATCCTTGAATGTTCAAAATATACCAGTGTTTTGAATGTTTACCCTTCAATCTTTTAGAAGTGATTGGCTTACAAGCATTCTCAGGCAGTTTCTACTGACTATAAAAATACAGGTTCCATGCTCATGTTATTATCAAAAGGTGATATAAAAATATTCTAACTTTCTAAATCACTTCCAAATTTTACATTATGTGGAAGATAAATACAGTTGTGAACATTTTAGCTCTGCAAACTGTGTCCTTCGGATCGAAGCAGAAGGCACTGGAGATATACAACAGAAGCGGTCAATAACACAATTATCAAAATGGAGATTTTTCAGTATAGTGGAACGATAACAAGTAACAGCACGGACTCCATTCTAGAAAACACCTTTGCTTTGTTTCTATTTACATACACAATTTTTGTAATGGGATAAAATTGTCTAAGAACCAAGGCTACAAAATGGCCCATCATTTGGTTACCAATTCGGAGAAAGTAAAAAAAAATCTACGAAAGTTTTACTATTTCAGTTCAAAAATTGAATATGCAGAATGTAACTAACGTCTTCAATCGTCACTCACTACACTGGTGCTACATAATACCATTCCTTTTTCCAACGAATTCTCTGTAAATCAGTGAAGTTTAATTCTGTGATTATATCTGCGATTCCGACAATTTAAAGTGTGACAATGGCATTAGTGACTCGTTAATGAAGGAACCGTACCCTTCTCCGGCTGGAGTCAGTAACTATACTGCGATTTTTCTAACTGCGTCCCTCAAGGCCACTCAAATCCCATCTTCGCGATGAATATGTCACGGCATTTTGCGTCTTTTCTCGGTTTTGCCGGTAGAAGTCGCATGATCGCAAGCACTGCTTCATACGGTCGGGATCGTGCAAATTCTTGCGGAACTACTGAGAAAGATGCAAAATGTCGTGACATATTCCATCGCGAAGATAGGATTTGAGTGGCCTTGAGGGACGCAGTTAGAGAAATCGCAGTATACTTGGCTGTCCGGGAAACGCTGCGTGCTAGGCGCAGGTGCCAACGTTTCACTCTGACTCAGGCAGCCGAAGGGTACGGGCGTGTCCCTCCGTGCTCCGCCAGGCGACCCTTCGCCGCCTCTCAGCGCCCGCGCGGCAAGTGCTTTGCGGCCCCGGTTGAGCTCCGCTCCCGTGGGCCGGTCGACAGGAAGACCGGGTGGGCCATGCTCGCCCGCTAGCGACAGCAGTACGGAGGGCAACCACAGCATGTCGCGCTCCCCGCCAAACGTGCCGGCCCCGGCACCCCCGCTGCCATCCCGGCAGGGAGATGATTCTGAAACCCCGCGGCGGAGCATCGTGCTCCACCTGGCGCGGGAAGAATCGAATTAAATTGAATTGTCTTAATTTACGTGGCGAGACTCAAGCCATGAGGCCTGTTCTTCCGTATGCCCACGCAAATTTCGCTACGCTCCTTTCACCAACTAGCGGAGAAAGAAGATATTCCTTGGACGACGAAACAGGCGATTTTGTATTTAGCTCAGAGGCGTCATTTAGGCTTGAGGGTCTTTTACATGCAGTAAATCTACTAACAGGGTTCAGCCGGCTTTACTTCCCCTCCGAAGGAAGGGTTTGAATCCGCGAACTTGGGTATAACAGTCCGATACGCTAACCGTTACACCAACGCCGCCACGAAGAAGGAGAATCCTGGAGCAGCGCCTCGGGTGACTTCGGAGACAGCTATAGAGAGGTGCCCCACGACGTACTCCTGGGAAGCGGAGCTCCTCCAGTTTTGGAGGACGCAGGCACCGCCAAACCGTTCACCATCGGTCCGGGAAAGGGCGCGCGAAATCAATGCGCGCACCCCGCCCCTGCACCGACGCAGAAGCGGCACCGCCTGGACTTGACGCCTCACCTTGCGAGCGGTTTATGGAGGGAACCGCCAATCTCACCCAGCGAAATGACCTGGCCGCACCCGGGACCGAGGGAGCGACTCCCCTTGGAGCGCTCACCGCCGCAAAAGCGGTTGTGCAGCGAGGTCCTTGTGCCGCCTTCCAATGCTGACTAGACGCCCCACAGCAGCGACGAGACAGCACGACCCAACCCCTCTAAATTCCCGCTCGAGCGAGAGAAAAAGAGGGAAAAGAAAAAGTCTAGTTGCCCAGGAAGCAGCCGCTCGCAACGCTGCAGCCACCCGCAACGCCGCAACCGCCACCGCGAAGGAGGCGGCGGGCAGCAGTTCCGGCAGGGAAGGTACGGGCTCCGAAGCACGCCGGCCTCCCACTCCACTCCCCGAAACAGATCCTTCCCTCGGCGAGCAATCGGCCGCCTGGCAGTGCGACTCCATGCGCCAGTGCAACCAGCCCAGCTCTATGAATGGCGAGGCGGGCGCCTCCGCGCACAGGCCCCGACCACGGAACCTGGACCAGCGGTCGCCTCACGACTGTCGAGACATGTCTACTACTTCCGGCTGGGCATACAGCTAAACGTGGTAAAACACCACGCCAAAGCAATAGGAGATGTCACTTGGCCACAATCGGCCGCGTCACAACCCTAAAGGGCAAAGTTGGCTACCAGGTGTCGACCTCCTCCCCAATTGCGTATCGTGAAGACGAAAAAAACGCGAAGCTACGCAACATCTTTCTATATAGGCTCCCACCCCCACCTCTCCAGAGTGAACATACACATCGCGTGTACATTAAACAGGTTCCGCGCGGCGTCACTGCTGACGAGGTGCGCGAGGAGCTTGTAGACGCAGGCCTCCACCCGTTGGGCGTTCATCAACATGCTCGCCGCGAACTCTCCGAACCCGCCGGAACGTCGGAGGGAAGTGATGCCATAAGTGGCGAAGCAAAATAAATCAAGAAGAGGGTCCAAAATCATGTAAAGTCGGTAAAATACGAGTATAGTAGAACACAACAACACACGGAGGGAGTAAAAACACACGTGGGGCAGGCTGGGGGACCCCTGGCAGCACCAGCATGCCGTTGCCAGCAGAGGGCCGCTGCCCGGGGCTTGCTAGGGGCCAGCTAGAGCTGGGGGCCGTTCATAGATCGCAAAACCGAACCTTTGCAGCCTACTAGGCCTGGCAAAAGTTCATAAATTCAGCCCGTAGACACCTCACGCCGTATTCCGGTCTTCTCAACCTAAGACGTGAATTTTCTCATCGTCACACAGCAACATCTACTGGGACATTGACAGGAAAATGCACACTTTAGACTTGCCTCCTCTGAGAATCGAACCCGGTACTCCGTACTGGAAAGCGAGCACGCTGACCAAGAGCTGCCACGAGGCTTTAACAACAGTAAATGATTGTTACATTTGTTACTTTTATTTCCCTATTAACAGATTTAAGAAAGAAGAGGCGCTCTGCCATTGACATAATACAGAACTATCACATAGAAAACTGATTGAAAACGGCAATTCTACTTTTATACTTTTGGCATTAGCGTCACTCCCAAAAAAGATAAGAGAAAATTATCCCGGGAGGAAATAACCGTTACGAATTTTGTTTTATACACATCTGATGGCGAAAGATATGTCAGAAAACTACCCAGAAGCAAATGAATGACAAAATAACGCCTAAGCGTTCTGCAGCATTTAACTTTCGTAGCTAATCCCATACATTGGAATTCGTTCTTAACAGGTGTTGCAATTCAAACCTTTACCAAAAAAATTAAGAACCCGTCCTTCGTACCAACTTGAAAGAGAAAAAAAGGTCGAATATAAATTATTCCTTTGCCGAAACGAGCGAAGAACTGTCGACCCTTTGTCTCTGTTGTAATGCTTTCACCTTCTATCGCGCTGACGTGGTTGTTAATTTGCTTAAAGCACCGCAGCACTCTTCTTTCCCTTTGTCGTCCGTGTAACTGGACGATGTTTTCGTGTGTTATCATGAGCCCTATTCACATCTCACCAAAACGTTTTATTACAACATGATCATATACAATCCTCTCACTCTCGTTGCATAATGTTACGTGTGCAAGGTTCTTTCAGTGTTCCTTTATAGTTCTGTGTCATACGACGAACTAGTCAGTGCCATCAACCATGTAGTATGAAACTTTCATATTATCAAGTGCTGTGAGTGTAAAATATAGAACTTAGTTCTCAAGCTATTGAGCAATACGTGTTTCACATTATTGCCTCACAACAGTGACTTTGTACGTTCATGTTGTGACTGAATATCTCTGCACAATACAGACCTCAATTTTTTTGTGTTACGCAATAGTATCATGTTTCTGTTTATGACAATAACTGTTTGCTGTGTGCGCGCCGACTACTCAAACGGCGCGCCCCAGCAAAACGCAAGACTCGGTCAAGAGGGCGCAGCACAAACGCGCTGCGCACTGACCATAGCGTAGAACTCGATTTCCCATTTGTTATGGTGGTGCGCGGCGAGTTGAATCACGCGCCGCACCACCAGCACTCGGCGTCAGCACAGCGAGCAACGGACCGTGGCGAGACCAGGAGAAAGAGGAAGAGGCGGCCAGCTAGCGAAGCCCCGGAGTGGTGGCGAGGCTATACCGCCGGCGAGAATAAAAGCGGGCCCCGCCGCCGAGCGGGCAGACAGTGTTATAGCAGAGTTCCGAGTGTAAAGTGACGTAGTGCGGCCAAAGTGATATATTATTAGACCCGGCAATCGTATTATTGGACGTTCTTCTTGGCAACTGGTGAAACTGCATTGTACTTTGGACATCTTTTGGTAAAACGGTAACCCAGCTTTGTTATTTGGTATTATTCTTTGATTACCGGTTTGTTATAATTGATTTGCTGCATTTGTGGAATAAAAACATTGTTTACGAAACTTCTGTGTTTTCCTGGATATAACACCATTGGCCCACCGGGGTATAAAAGCCCGGTGGACAACGGGTCAGCCGAAGTCAGCTACCAGTCGTCAACCCGTCAGCGACGAGTCTGCAACGCGTCTGCCAGAGATCAACGGAGGGCCAGCACATGCATCCGCCAGTACGAGCCAAACGACCGAGTCTACCGACTCGTCACGCCGAGGCAACAGCGATCTACAACGCCACTGCCTCGCCGCCCCGGGCGCCGGCCCCGCCGCCGCCACGACGCTCTGCCAGCGACGCGGCCACTCCCTGGCCTCACTACTGCCGAGCGGACGGCCCCGCTGCCGTCGCCACGTTCGGCTAGCGACGTTTCCGCCTGGCATCGCCCGGGTGGTGCTACGGCCTCACGCTGTCGCGGATTCTACCTGGCCCCCGCGCTCCAGCCTCTCGGCACCTGGGCGACGGCTCCGCCGCCACCACGACTCTCAACCGGCGACACTACCAGCTCGCCGCGGCCGTTGTCACGGCCCCCACACTACCACTCGCCACGGCCGTCGGCCGTAAACAGAGCCTTCGGCTCACCCAGCTCGCCTACCGGCAACCATTTGTATTTATGTTGTGAAAAATAAATGTTGTGGGAAACGGAGTTTTCTTCTGATTGCAAAGACACAACACTGTTCATATACTTACATTTGACTGAATAACCGTTCGTACAGTGCAAACGTTTGATCTTTGCATGTTGCGCAATATGGTGCAATTCTAGTGATCGTGACATTTGTGCTTTACATATTTTATTGAGCCTCACATTTACTGCCTTCCAGTTATTGCTCCAGTATTGCAAGTGAACTGTGTGCTGTAGTGGAGGTATGCTTATCAATTCCACCACAAGACTGCTGCCTACATGATGCGTCAACGCGTCTCCCACGCACATGAGCTGACCGCCGCGTGTGCTAATCTTCACGTTCACCCGGCTGGGTGATCTTCAATCCAGCCTCCACCAGGGTGACAACAGCTAATCACCATAGTACTGATGCAAGAGTCTTTGTAACGATCAGTGATAATAACTCACGATTACGACAGTCTCACTGTCCATCTGAATTCAGATTCTTAATTTTGCTTGTGCTACAAATTTCAATCTCAATAATTCTTCGGTATCTTAATCCAAACAAAATAACATTATGCCTGTGCTTGTTTAACAGTACCATCCATATCCTTGCAAGGCATAATCTCATTAGTGTAATTCTTCTCTGTAATAGACATTTGGTTTAATTATATCTATTGTTTCTATATGTCTCTCAATCCATTTGTGGCGATGACAGCACCTGAAAGACCATTTTCTGGGACGCGGGACTGGTGACTCGCTCATCATTAATTAATTCATCACCAGTGATACTCCAACGTAAGTAGAAACCAGAGCATGTGAGGTGCAGTGTAATTTGGCCCCGCCTTAATTTATTTATAGTACGCTAATCACATCATAAAATGCAACTTACAAATATTGCAAACATCTCCAATACAACATTTGTGGCTCTTTTAAAATTCTTTTCTTCTTAACAATCAATAATGTTCTTAGAAACATGGTCATAAGTCATTTTGGTCATAAGTCATTTTGGTCATAAGTCAATAAGTGATTTTGGAGATTTGTTCCAATTTTTAAAATTATTTACATTTAATGACGGAAAATAAAAATAAAATGTTTTGCTTCTGTTTTCTTTAGAGAATTGTTCTAATTTTCCATCTTCCGTCCATATCCTTGTCCTCAGTTAGATTATTCCAGCACTACTTTCTTGCTAGTCTAATAAAGCATGAATAAAAACACGCACGAATAAATACATAGATGAACGAAGCTCTCAGCGTGTTGGTGTTCCTGTGATTCTTTTTCTACAACATATGAGTAGGTTTTTTCAGAATTTCACGAACTGCGTTCAAAGAGATGCATTTTAATCACAGTATTACGAACGCTAGCCAAGCACAAACAACCCCTCAAATGAGTTTTTCTCAATCATGCCCTATCTTTGAAGTCAATTTCCTTTGAATACAACAGAATTGGCAGACAATGAAAGAATGGATGGAGTGTACGAAGATCGAAGGAATCAAAAGATCAATAAAAAATCTGTAAATAGGGTCAAGAGAAATTGGAAAATTTCGAAATATGTGGCGACGAGGTTGCCTGTAAAATATTGCCCAAAAATCCAAACAATCTTTTGGGAACTCGAATCTTATGTGAAAAAATGGCAACGGATACCAAGCCGAATCTCAAGTTCTATTATAATATTTTTCCATTTCTACCCTCCTCCTTATTCATCATTTTTCGCTATCGGCTGCTCAGAATGGCTCAGAATCAATCTCGTCATGGAGAATCGTTAATTGGGACGTTCTTTAGTTCGAGCCGCCACAGAGGCAGGTATTCAACATTCACTAGATAGGTAATCGTAGATTGAATTCAGTAGCAGTCTGGAGAAGTGTTCTGGCGGCATGTCGATTTGCTCGTGTGTTTTGCGATCTTGCGATCAAGACAAGCCGAATGCCAGAGCACTACGAAGAGGACTCAAGCCACTCACTACGGTTCCATCTTTTTCTCATCCTCGTCTCTTGTACTACGCACGTGTTCAGGAAGCAGTCAGGCGATTAGTGTTTGTCCCGAGTGAGCCGCACCGGGAGAGGTGGCTCAACTGATGTCGCTGCAGTGCCTCTGACCGAGAGATCGTAGGTCCGAGTCCCTACGGTGCAGGATTTTCGGCGCTAGTTACATAGGTTGAATTCATCCGCTCTCTGGAGGAGAATTGTAGCGACCGGCTGCTCTGATCGGTACTTTTCCGTAGTTCCTCCTATCAAAACCAGGCGAATCCCGGCGCAGTATCCTAACAGACTACAGACATCACACAATCTTTCCTTCCTCGTCTTTGTCTTATCATCACCTCCTACACACTCACACATACATATACTATAGTACCACAGAACAGTCGGGAGCTTAGAGTTCGTCACGGCAGGAGCGGTACCCCGCTGATGAGAGGTACGTAGCTGAGGAAAACCTCGCAAGCCGTCGTTTAGGTCGGGGCCATACCTCACCATTCCCGGAAGATAGTCACCTCCAGAACAAAAACATGCACTATCCATACGGGACCTACGATCTTAGTAGTTGAGGCTCCCGGACCCACAATATAATCAATCTCGTTTTATCAAAACCAGCACCATTTCTCTTCCTCCCCAAATCCTTGCCTTTCCCCGTCCACTTTACCCTTCCTTTCTTGGTAGAGAGCTGCAGTCACTTCCGCGGCGACCGCCGAAGCCACTTCCGGAAGAGCACTTCCGGCGAGGGCTGGTTCCGCCGAGAGGCCGCGCCGCGCCGCGCCGCTCGCCGATTGGCGGTCGCTGGCGGCCCTTGAGCCCGCGGCCCTTCAGCCACTTTGGCGCTGTAAACGCCCGCCCAGCCCAGCGCAGCCCAGCCCGTTCCCTTCGCCCGGCCCGGACTTCGGGCGGTGGTGCACGTTCTACGGCGGTGATCAATCTACCGAAAGATTCTTAGTTTCCACGGACACCTTCCGTTTTAAGTGAAAGGTTGGATCTGGAAATAAATGTTTTAATTTTGAAAAATAAAGTTTTTAGACAGTATTGATAAGAACAGTTACCTTGAGAGTACATGTGCTAAAAGTTCAGTTTTTAGCGTTTGCGCTAAATTGAAAATATGATCGAATGCTCAGATAGAACTGTAAACATAGCATAGAAAACAAAATATTTTCGATTGATAGAACCAGCTACTACTCACCTTAACGTACTGTTAAGTAATTTGTATACTCATGTTTGAATTAAAATCAAAGGATAGTAAGGCTGTCTAAAAAATACTGTATGATGCACGTGGTAAAAGTCTTTTTATTTTTCCCTTGGGTTTCCGCCACTCGGCCTGTCAGCCTCGTGTTGCAATATTTCCTACTCGAAAAACAAAATGCTACTTTTACCACTCGTATTGTAAACAACTATTATAAATTTCTATCGCATGAGGCAAGCAATTCCATGGTCTTCAAAAATATTGATTTTGTATAACTTTTCATTGCTAAATAACGGAATCTTCTGCGACATAATTCTACATGACGACAAAGTTGAGAAGAAGATGAGATCAAAGTGAAGGGAAAGAAGGTAAACTCTTTCATAAACAGCAGGATCTCTAGTCATAAGTATCAACGCAGTCCGCAGGAACGGGATGGAGTAGAAAGAGAAAAAGAAAAAAGAGGAGGAAAAGAAGAGGGGATCAATAAAAAGGAAGAACAGAAGAATCCACCTTGATTGGGAAATCATTATCAAAAATATCTATCAAGTATTTGAGTTTCGCGCAGAAATTCACATTGAAAATCTCTCGCCGCATATTCTATGATAGTTATTTCCAACTGCATTCTTTCGTTTTCTTTGTAAGAAAAATCCAGCCTAGCCTAACGTAATCCAGGTGTTTCCGCAAATACAGGAAGAATAATTTTCGTAGAATTACGTAATTACGTAATTATGTAGAATGATGATTACATTCTACGTATACTATGCTTTATTCTGTGTACACCTCATTGTAATTTTGGTATCTTCAATATCAATACCTGTCAAATCAATATTTCTTGCCGATTGGTATTTGCTGGGGTTCTTGGCCCTTCAGTCCTTTGGCGTCCTAAACGTCCGTTCGGCCCTTTCCCTTTGCTTGGCCTCACACGATCTTGCACTCTACGTGTTGAATTGACTTGTTGAATATCAATCGACCAGCCGAATCCTAGCCCTGCAGGGTACCCACGCGTTTAACTGTGACTTTCGACTCTTGAAACCAACCGTTAATAATATGGAGATATGACCTGACATGTATTGCTTTAGTCTTCTTTTGTAAGATATTCAAATATCAAATGACTTCCGGCCATTTTACATGGGTTATGCAAGTTATTGATTAGCCTACGTTTACTGAAATATTCTTGGCATGATCTATAAGTTCAATAATCTTGAATATAAACTTCTAATTATAAAGTATTTTATTAATGTAAACGAGTTACTACTCAATGACATGAAATAAATATTAATATACTAAACTTTAAACAACTAAAATTATACAAAAATAAGCATTAACAAGTTATGCTAAAAGCTCCCATGAGGTATATTTATTGGACAAAATATAAGAAATGAAATCAAACTGAAATGGTTAATAAAAAATTTATAACACCTGCTTCGCTAAGTGCTCCATTAAATAAATATATATTCCAATCTTTCTCGCGCATTAATGTAGTTGACCTAACTCCGAGTAAACATAAAACAACTTAAAAATTCCTCTAATTGTGAATGTTTTTAAGGTTGATAATTGGCTTGAGTTAATTATTTTTGCCATTTAAAACGTGTATAAAATGCATTCACATACGTTCTCTTTCTCACATTCTTTGCGGGATAAATTATATACGTTATGATTTGGCGTCAAAATAAACACTTGTCATTTGCAAAACAATTACAAAACAATTACAGGAGAAAGAAAGCTTCTCTCAATTCAAATGTCATTTAATTGGAAATTAATGACAGAATCATTCTACGTCAACTTACAGTTGCAACATTCAGTGGAAAGTTGTGAAAGCAACATTACATGAAATTTGTGTTAACAATCAAAGACAACTCACCATTCTACGACATGTCTTAAAAACGTTCAATCGAAACATGACCCGGCAATGAGCGTTTGGAGTATGCTACGGCGACATTCATTGGCAACATACGCTGGGAACAAACGTTGGCGAACCGCGTCGACCCATCCTGGAGAGGAACGTTACGGGCTGTACGTATAGGGTTGTAATTTAATAACGCTTGACGTTATCACTGTTATGCACGCACACACGCGCCATTTGCGTAGCTCTTCACAAGCCGCATGTGTTTGTTACGCAGCTGTGCGAGCGGGATGGCAGCACTGCACCGCCGCCTGCTTCACTAGGGCTCACAATATAATGTTACAGAGAATAGTTTGCAGTGGTCACTGCAGCACGTGAGGTTCATCCATTTGGTAAATCTCAATGATATGGTGATTATATACGCACTACGAGTGAATATTTTGACGAACTCATATTAAATGATAAGTAGGTGGAACAAAAGGAAAACGCGACGAATAACAAATATCTCTTCACTAAGTGGTACTCCGCCTGATTGGATACTCAACAACACAAGCAAATTTAATATCAGTTTCGCCTAAAAAGGACATGTCCGCAATGAAGTTGTGATTCAATTGAGAAATGTCTTATTTCATATGAGAACAGGAAGAAAGATACGTGCTTGCTCAAACTAGAAAGTTTTATATTTTATAACGTTTTTTAACGTGTGTTAACGTATTTTATAACGTAATTTTATAACGTAAAATTTTACAACATCGCATGAAAAAATGTTCATATACGAAGAAACAATGTTTACAATAATGATCAAATACATTCTTTTTTATTGTGTGTACTATGTGTATGTCACACATGAGGTTGACTGTTAGGGCCGGCGGAGGTGGCTCAGGGCAACAACTGATGTCACTGCAGTGCCTCTCACCGGAAAGTCCAAGGGTGTGAGTCCTGACGGTGGCAGTATTTTCGACCGTAGCTATATTGCTACATGAAATTCAATCATTGTCTGGAGGAGAATTCTACTGTGTACTGTAATTTTGTGTGGTCTCTCCGATCAATACCAGGAGAATGCCGGACCACTACCTTACCAAACGCCCCAAGGACCGCGCGCGATATTTCCTCTCCAAGTCCTATCCTACCCCTTACATTTACATGTTACACATGTCGGGCGCTTAGAGGTTGTCCTGGCTAGGGCGATGCCCCTATACTTGGATGGGGAAACCCCGCAACCAGACATCCAGTGGGGGAAAACTCTGCGACCTCAGGTGATAAATACATACACTGTATTTAAGAGACTAATGACCGTAGCTGTTGACATGCCTGAAACTACTAGATCAGTCGATAGATAGGCATGAAAATGGACATTCTCTGAAAAATCAGTGAAATGCTGCATTTGGAAGAATTGGTGCTCCGCAATACACGAATGTCTAACGGGTTGCATAGAGTGATGTCATCTCGAGAAATAGAAATTGCAAAGTTGCTGTAGGTTTTCAGGAACTAAACATTCGAAAATTTATATTATTCAGTGTCAGTCAATTACACCCACCATAACATATTTTATTGGGTAAGTTGTGATAACTGATAGTTCAAAAGAACAGAAAGTTTTTAAATATCACACATGATAAAAACTGTAAATTATTCGTTTTGCAAATGATGAGAGGTTAAAGAATGAAGAACACGATGTGAAGATTAGATAAATTTAAGTAATTGACCACTGTGAAAGTAAATTATCAATACGAACCAAAAGAATAGAAAGAACAAGAAATAAATGTGAAATGAACTTGAGATCAGTGTTTATATTAGACACTTAGAAGATGAAGATTTAAAGTATAATTTTTTATGACTCCGAATTCTATTTAACTAAACTCTCCAGGTTGTTAAATGGAAGAATACATCGTATAATCTTCTTGTGTATTTTCATTATAAGAAATAACTCCAACGACCACTCCTCCACCGCGGATTCTCCGTTATCTCGTGAAATTTGAAACGACTCTTAAAGGTGGTTCCATCCTATTACCCATCTACATCCTCATAAATCCACTAAGAAACAGGTTACTTCCTCCGAGAGCGAACATTCTTTATGAGTTCGCGCCGAACGACATGTTTAAGAATGTAATTAGTTCGCCAAGACGACGCCAGAACTTCCTTCGCTTAAATTACTACGTCATACCTCGCCCTTCTTCGCAGCCACCACCTTCGCAGCCACCAGCTCGTTCATAAATATTTCCCTCCTCCGGAAGAGCGCATTCCTCCGAATGAGAAATCGTCTCTCTGGAGGGCGTCGTTTCTCGCGCCCTAGGCGTCACTTCGCCGTCGTCGCTCACGTCTTGCAGCAGCGCCGCGTCTCCTCCCACCGACGCCGTCACCGGATTCTCTCCGACCTCTCCGATCTGCTTGCGCTTCTTCCTTCATATCTATCCTATTTGGTTGATGGAGTATTTGGCGTTTCCGGGCGTGTCAACTGCTTTGGTAATTGGTTCCACAAGTGAAGTGAATGTTTTATTACGGGGGTTGGCGGTGTTCACCCCACTCTGGATGGTGGAGAAACGCGGCGCCAATCTTCACGTCGGTTTGTAAGTTTTACCCTATTCACTTGTTTCCCATCAGTCGCGAGGCATAGGTTCCTCGCCACAAGTACAGGTCCCGACATGTATGATAGTGCAGTGGATGTAAAAGTGTGTGTAAATAAGGGGTGAGGATAGGACAAGGAAAAGGAAGGAAAGATCGCTCGTGGTCCATGGCCCGTTTTTAAGGTAATCCTCCAACATTCGCCTGATGTTGATCGGAGGAACCACTGAAAATTACCAAACAGATCAGACCGCAGCAAGAATTCTCCTTCGATCGTGATTGAATTCGAACTAGCTATCTACCTAGTATCGAAAATCGTGGTCTTTCGCAATTCGAACCCATGGACATCCTGATCAGAGACACTACAAATCCATCAGTTGATGCCCAGATCCACCTCAGATCCTATTTGACCTCCCCGCCACTCATGTCTATCCATTCTCTTCGTCGAGTCCTTTACTCACCATTTTCTCCTCTACTTCTTTTACTACTCGTTCTCTGCACACTCCCTACTCTCTCTGACCTCTTCGTTCTCGTCGTCTTACCAAACTCCTTGTCTTTCTAACATCTCCATATTTTCCGCCAATCTCTCTATTCCCCATGCAAAGAAACTTTTCCACCCTCCCTGATCTGAACTCCTCGTTATTCTTCTTTTCCGTCACCATTCATCGCCACTCTTACTGCCAGCTCGTTAGCCTAACCTCTCCCAATTTTCCGACATCACCATTGAACTCTATTTTTCCTTCCTTACTAACTTTCTAAATCTCATCTTCCCCATTCACTCTATGCAACCAATTCTCTAGGTCTTCCCTACCCTCTCGGTCAGTTTCTTCGACAATTCTCAACAATTAATTCTCGGTCATCGCACCAGAAACCTTTCACCTCCCCAAATTACCTGTTTTCTCCGTCCACCCCGTATTGTGTCTTCTCTCTAATTTGACCTTCATATTCGTCAACCTCGGCAAGCGCTACGTCAGGGTTTCTACAAGGAAGTGTCGTTGGACATCTCATGTTTCTCGTCTTTGTGAATGACTTGCCAAAAATTTAGCTTCAAATGTAAGACTCTTCGCCGTTGCAGCGAGACACAGACAAATTACATTCCTGGGCAGAAACAAACGGCATGGAAATAAACGGTTCAACTAGCAAAGCCATCACGTTTGGTAGGGGTCGAAGTTATGGCAAAACTGCGTACAATTGAACAACAATTTCATAACTAAGTCATATCTTGAAAATATTTAGCAATACAATTAGACAGTAAATTAAGCTGAAAACATCAAGTAAATTTAATTGTGGGGGAAGGCTTGAGATCCTTACATTTCGTTATGTGGATTCTAAAGAGAAGTACAGTGAGAAGTAAAGAATTAACCTATATGTCACTGGTGCTACCCGTGTTAGAATATGGCGTGGTGTTCTGGGACCCGTACAGAATATCGCAGCAAGGTAATCTAGAAAAGCTCCAGCGCAAAACATCAAAATTCACTTTCGTAGGTACAAAAAACGCAGGCGTATGGGAGTCACTCGAAAAAAAGGCAAATTAAGTTGCGACTCTACGCTACGTACAAAGCATACACAAGCTATCCTTGTTGGTATTAAATTAACCGTCGCCTAGGAAAACGTACGTACTTCTGTAGAGGATCACGAGCAAAAAATTAAGACAAGAATACTGAAAACGGACGTTAGGAAATTTTCATTCAAAAATAGGACTATTGGAGACTGGAACAGTTTGCCTGCGACAATATTTGAGCCCTTTCCTCACAGCTTGAGAAAATTTAAAAATAAATTAGTTTTCTAGCTATTTATATATATTTTAGGTCCATGTATTACTGTTAAGTTTCTACCGTTAAACTAGTAATATCATTACCTTTCTCCCTATGCTTTTCCGTTATTCCCACCCTCCTCTACTTTGACCTCACCGTCTTCCCTCACGCTGACGGTCTCTGCGTCCTCACGTTGGTGGGTGCTTCGTCTCCTTTTATTAACGGTGCCCTTCGAGACAAAGCGGCCACCGTCAAAGGCCCTATGCAGTGACAAAGCGTCGCCATCAGTGACATGGATATCCTGCGGGGGTTGCCTGGCCGGGCGACCTCCTAGGAAAACAGCTCGGTGAGCGGAGGTGGTCTCCCTCTCCCTCCCCCCTCTCTCTCACAATCTCGCACGCCAGCCCTCGCTCGCACTGATATGATAGAGCATCTCCCCGTCGCTCCCACTCGCTCTCTTTCACTGGCTCTCTTTCGCTGATTTGGTAAAACGGCTTTCTCTCGCTCTCATATTCTCTCGCTCTCATATTCTCTCTCTCTCTCGCTTTCCCTCGCCCTTTGTTTCTCTCTTATTCTTTCTCTGTCCCTCCCGCTCTCTCTCGCTCCGTCCCTCTCTCTCGCTCCCTCGCTCTCACTCGCTCTCTCTCAAACTATTGCTCTCTCTCTCGCGTACGTTATTTTTTTCTCTCTCTCTCTCTCGCTCGCTCGTCCGCTGTGTTATGATTAAAGCGACAAAGTTCTAGTCCGCGTCCCTGAGCGCGCATCAAAGTTCAAAGCTTCATGTATCAAATGGCAACGCTCAAAGATGGGACCTCGAGTTGGAAGGCGTTAACCGAGCAAAGGAGCGGGTAACGTTTAAGCGGCGAACAAATAACTACGGGGATGTCGCTCATCGTCATTATCTCTAGTTCTGCCGGGTTGCTCGTTCTTCACGTCACACTGACTTCATTACCGTGTACGTGAAGCATTAACGTTCACGTTTCAAACACTAGAGATAAAATGGGGAATTTCAGATAGAAGCCTTAACTGCATAACCAAGCCGGTAACGATTAATCCGTTAGTGGGTGAAGCCTGCTGAATCGGACAAAACTTTAATAATTTTTATTCAGTTGTACAAGCAACCCGTCAAAAATAGAATTAAATACAACACCTATATTCTAACTTTATTATACAGGATTATATAATAAAATAGAATAATAAAATTTAATATTTTAATACTAAATTGAAATTTTCTTTTCTTTTCAAAATTTCCATTATTATCAGTAATATGTGCTCAAACTTGGGTCTGCGGTCGTCCAAGAGAGTGCAAAACTATCTTATAAAGACTCTCAATTAGCCAGATGAAAGTATAGGCTCTTTGCAAAATATGCTACGTCCCATTGAGGACTCATCGCTTCCACCAGATCGTATAAATCACTCGCCGTACTACAAGGTGAGTTGAATATCTGAAGCCGGGTTTAGACGATACAATAAAACGTAACGATTTGTCTGCAACGACAAGATGCACCATTTTGTCGAAAATAGGGAGTGCCATTCACACCTTCCTTCTTTTTACTTCAATCCGGCTTCTCTATCATCAGAAGTCTAGCTTTGTGTTTGCAGCGTTGTGTTTTGTGTGTTGTATCACGCAATGGAGGAGCTACTTTTGTGGTCTTTTTATGCTTTTTGCCTTGCGTGGTGTCGCCTGTAAAAGTAACTTCACAGTCGTCCATTGGTTTCCTTTCTTGATGAGATTATGCATAACTCAAAACAGCGGATTAATGACCGCAACTTACTAAATTATTGTTTCCATTAGCTATCTAAGTGATGTCGCAGTTGGCTACTCAAAAATAAGTTTTCTTCTGTGGAATTGTTAAAAGAATTAAGGAGTGAACCTTCTGTCTGGGGGAACTATTTGGTGATGGGGAAGATACGTACGAAGAGTTATTAGAGATGGTTTCTCCATGGATTAGAAGACATCACAAATTCATATCTCCACATGAAAGACTTAGTGATACATTGCGATTCATTGCAACTAGACAAACGTACAAAGATTTGGAATGAACAAATATTTATAATTTATTTCTAAACAGTCACTTTGTAAAATAATACCGAAAACGTGCAAAGTAAAATACAAGGCACAGGCAATACAAACCATTATTATTTTTACTTCTTAACTCACGAGAGACTTGACGCATGTCTGACATTTTAGTTGATGTCACTAAACACTAAACACTTCTCAAGAAACATCACCATACACTAGAAAACCACTGTCAAATTAATTAAATTAAATAAAAAAATAGACTTCACGGCTCTTAGCAAACCCTACAATAACAAAAGTAAAGTTAGATTGTAACGATAAGATGGTATCACCTCTTACATGCACGGATTTGTCGCTCCGATGTAGAAAAATTGATTGAAATTCGCACCAACCTTCAACCTGGCTCCAATTCCGACAAAACGTAATGACCTCTGGTTTACACATTCCATCTTGCATGCTTGTTTTATCGATGCAGACAAATTGTTATGTTTTATTGTATCGTCTAAACCCGGCTTTAGATCTCCGATTTTATTTTTCGCACAATATTTACACTAAGAAATTGAAACTTATTTCATTTCTCCTCATAATCTCCCTACAGTCGTACAGACTTTTCAGAACGTCGAAGACATGATTCCATAAACATTTCTTTAGGAGTGTGTTTCGATCACTGGAAAATCGCCGTTGCAATAGCGGCACGGCTGAAGAACGCGACCAGGGAGTGTCTTCATCGTTTAGATAAGCCACAAATTGCTAGGAGCCAGTCAGGCGAGTAGGAAGCATGAGAAACCACTTCAATGTTGTTTTCACGAACAAGTTTTCTAAAACTTCATTTGAAGTCATTTGAATCACATAAACTTACAAATACAGTAGTGTTTAAAAATTGCTGGAAATGGGCACATTAGGGTTGTGAGAGATTATTCAAAAAATTACATTTGTGTAAATTTTGCAAAAACCAAAAAATACCAAAAATTGAACTTTACGTCATATTAAACAGTGTAATTAGCATTATATGTACGAAAAGTATGAAAAAATTTAGAGCCATTTATGAGAAAATGGCGTTTTTGGGCTTTTCTCAAAATGCGAAATTTTGAGCTAGTTTTCACAGAAAACGGTTGAGTTTGCGAGAAACATCACCTACTTACTTACTCTATTATATTACTTAAAGCACATGTACTCATGAATATAATAATGTGAACAAATCGCTGCTAATGTAAATATTAACGACGCGAGTGACAAGTAAAAAATATAATTTTTGGAATTTTTGAAACAAACAAAATAATTTAGCAATATTGCATTTATGTCAACTTATAGAGTTCATTTAGCACTATCCCTACCAAGAGTTTAAAGAAAAAAATTGTAACCGTTTTTGAGAAAATCTTGTATTTGTAATTTTTTTTAAATGGCACATATTGTACGGAAACTACTAAAATATTTAAAACAAGTACATGACCTTCATGAAAGAACTCACTATTTGAAGGAAAAAGCTCCATCTTTAATTTTCTAGTTAAAGGAAGAGGCCGAAGAAAATTAAAACTTTTGCAATTATTGAACATTCACAGTTAACCGTGAAAATAAGACCTATGTCACCTTTGTAATTGTATTTTACTATATTCTTACCAGAAATATAAAAATATTTGAGACTTTTTGAGAAAATTTTGAAAATGTCCGAGGGGTTTCAAAAAGTACTCTCCGAATTTTAAAGAATGTTTCATAAAATCTCAAAGCTTTGACTCAAGCCAGATGTATAGGGGTTTCTTCAATTTGAAAAACTTTCTACGCATGGTTTAGGCATTAGTGATGTTCACAGACGGACAGATGAACGTTTTGAAAATAACCACTTTTTCGGTATCGGGGGACCCCAGAACGTGTGTTTCCGTTCAAATCTCGAAATCGCTTTTCCGCTACATTACATAAAATTCCCCACGTTACTCCGTATATATGTATGTTTCCAGTAAATAATACTACATATATCACTCCGCATATATGTATACGGGAAACTAAAAAGCCGTAGATAGGTGTACAAAATAAAAAGCAACAGACAGCTGTACGTACCCTTGATTCTTATTGTAGGAAATAAAAAATATGTTCATAAAATGCAATTTGTACCTTCGTCCTGCATGTTTCATGCAACTCTATTCCACCAGAAGGAAAACGTGGAGTGCATAATTTTAATTCTTCTTGAATCTTGTCGCCTCCAAATGTGGCAACCGGAGGCTGTAACCTCGCTAAACCCCTTCAGTTAAAACCTACCTTTTAGGGTCTGCAAAACACAACACGTTCATTTAACAAAGCATATGTTCGCCCAAGCGCTTTACTGACTCAACTCAAGTGTCCCCTATGCCAGCTGAAACGGACGTTGATATCATCCACAATATAAGTCGCAAATGTATATGACCGTTGATTAGTGATAAACGCTCATAATTAACACTTACAAATATTTTTTTAAATATTTGAAAACACAATGTTCTGCAGTAATGGTAGTGGAGAACAACATAATACCAACGGAGAAATAGTTTATCGTTAATAACTCCTGTTTTATTGATTGATGATTGAATTAAAAAGTTCATAATTTAACACTCACGTATCCTTTTTTCTGTTTGAAAAATCAAAGTAGTATATTTCCAATAATATCATACATGCTGTTATCTCCTTGAAGCGAGGATATAGATATTTTAATAATTTTACTAATTTTTGAGTACTTTGTTTTCATTCTTTATTTTTTTAATTGTTTGATCAATCTTAATTTGTTTCGGTACGTTCTTTCCCTTTCAATGATATATTTTGTACTTGAACATGTCTTATTCGGTTATTTAATCTCATTACTGTGCAATTTTATTTTTAACACTTTCATGCTAAACTATGACCTCAGAATTTATTTTCATTTTCATACAAACAAATTTATAAGAATTTTGTTCACACCTGATGATGCGTATAACTTTTACGCGAAAAGTCATGTTTCAGAATGAAAATAAACCATTTTTTGAACATTTTGCACTTCGATTGTCCACAAAAAAAATGATACGTGAGATACCGAAATTAAAACATGTTTTTCTCGTTGATTTCCAAGAAATTACTAGTTACATCTTACTAATAACACATTGCAATCAAATAATCTCCACCTCATTGGATTATCAGCAATAATGGTAACATATTCAAGCAGACGGGAGAGACAATTATAACATCAATATTAATCAACTGTGAAATGCCACTACAAAGAAGAGCTTATAACGACGGAGAACACAAATAAATCTTAACCATCTCAAAACATTTACTGTGAGGTGCATATACATCATTTCTCTTAATATCGGACCATCGGTACAAAAGTTAATCAAAGTATCTCTTTCCACATCGGCTTCAAATACGTGACGCAACCCAGAACTTCTTTCTCTGGCGCCCAACTATCACCAAAATTGCTCGTGTTTGATAAACGAACCGGGTCGAATATGAAACTTTTCCCGATCGCGAAAGAGCAAAACTTCGCTGATTTTTCTCCTCTTCTTGACGGGAAAGTTTCTTTCTCGGCGGTGGCAAACCTGCCGCATATTCCATCGTCGTTCGATAAGCAGCAGGCGAAAAGTCGACCTCTGCTTCATAATGGACGAGCTTCTTGCAACTCCGAGGGAGCTAAGCTCTTTAGCCGAGCGAGGCTCTGCGAAGCAGAAGATGGAGGAAAATTGGGGATTTATTTTCGTTGAGGTGAAACTGAGCTTCTTAAGTAGATGTTGCTGTATCTAATGTAATGAAGACCTACGGTAGGTCAGTGTGATGGACGGGTTTTGAAAGCACGGGATTGAGTTCAAAGTATTCAGCATATTGCCTTCAAGACTGACGCCACTAGGAGAAAAATATTTGCTCTACGACTAATAAGTGTTAAGTGTTACTGTGTAAGTGTTAAGTGACTTAATAAGTGTTTCCTGATGTATACTTAATAGAACATCAATTAAACATTTCGTGGATTCCAAATTGGAATCCACAATCTGTATAATCTTAGTTTTCAAATTTTTAAAGACTACGAGCAGATATTTATTTTACTAGCAAAACGCACTTCTTGTAAATACGATAAAACAGAAATAATACGCAAAGGATAAAAAGGAGGGGTAGAAAAGAAAAAGTAAAATAGGGAGAACTGCAAAAGGAGTTGGAAAAGAAAAGGGGTCGGAAGAGAACGGGGAGTAAAAGAGGGAAGAGGAGAAGGAAGAAGTGGAAAAAAATAGAAATGATAAGTAGAAAACAGAAGTGAAAGAATAGAAGGAGTATTACAGCTAATACGTTTTCCGTGCCTATTTTTAAATATGGAGAAGAAAATATAATTGTACCCGTTTCAGCAGTACAATAAGCACTCACAGACTACTGACAAATAATGAACTGAGAAAGAGGGAATTTATAAAGAAACTAAAAATAACATTCAATTATCCTATGATTGAGGTAAAGATTTTGATGGCATATTTTTTTCAATTAGTTTCTTTTTTCTACGGTTAGCGATCGTTTCTTATTGGTTCAAAATATAGAATCAATACTGAGAATTTTTAATCCTATTATTTTTTTATTAGTCATCCCGATTGCGTGTGTATTAAGTGCAACGCTAATTTGCTACAAGCTTTCGTTTAACAACCGCTTTTTCAATTGTCGTGCGTCATTAATATTAGCTGGAACATTGAAAAAAGTAAGAGAAGGAAAATAGACAAACAGAAAAAGAAGAAAAAGGAAGAAGAAAAGATTTTCTTGGCCCAACACTGTTGTGCATTTACTTAACGAATCGTATTTTTTATGCCTGATTTTACGAAGCGAGATTCAAGCCATGAGACCCACTATTCCGTCTAACCACGCAAATTTCGCTTTCACCAACTAGCAAAGAAAGAAGGTATCACTTAGGCAGAGAAATGGGCGATTTGAATTTACCTTGTGGGATTCTTTCAGGCTTGAGGATGTTCAATGCTTCACGACGTCTATCGGATTTCAACCAGCAAATTTGGTCGAACCACCGAAGTCGCGCACACATTTGCACATTCTGCATCTTCTTACTTCTACATATCAAGCCCCAAGGATGGGGTAGGGTGGAGACTCGAGAGCTAATAAAGGTAATTTAGTCAGTCTTTCAGCTATTTTACTCGCCGATATATTGTTTAACAAGTACTTCTGTTGTGTTGCATTAATCAGCTAATTTAGTGGTCAGCTGAATCTAGACCAGGACAGACTGAGTGTAAATGGACCAACTCTTCAGGTACATCGCGGTGCTTAATCTTCCTATCTGCTTGCACTCAGCAGTGAAGCAATGAATCCCGATCTACTAGGCAGCATCTACATTTAAATTTTGATAGTAACAATTGCCACGTCTTACTTGACAAATGCACTCGGTAGCAGAAGAGGCTGATCATCTCCACGATTTCAGAAATGTTTCACTTTCTCTATTTCGACAACAGTTTGAGTAGTGTGTTGTTTAACAAATAAAAGTAATAACTCAAAAAATGTATACTCTGTTATAAATTAAAGAAAATAAAATGAACAAATGCCTAAAATGTGTTGAAATAATTACATCAAAATATTTCAGATCAATTATAATTCGAAATTAAACCGGTTTAGTTACAAGAGTGTCTGTTGGATACTTACACATACCAAATGCAAATGTTTAATTAATGTAAATAAGCCGACGCATTGCACATAAAAAATCAGTAAACAATTCATAAAGTATGGCAATCAAACGAAGCGGATTTTACATAAAGCAGAGTCAATAACCTTCGTTCGGAAGCTCTAACTACACATTATTTCAAATTCAATCCGTTGATTCGAACAAAACAAAATCCTCTGATAAATATTCTCCAAACTGATTATGTACTCGTACTAAAGTCCACACGCACATTACAAACCAAAAATACAAAGATTTTTTCAGTCAGTAGGCACATTACGCAGACAGTCGACGATTTCTGAAAACAGGTTATATAGAAAAAGTAATGTTCATTGAAAGAATGAAGTTGAAACACGAATCAGAAAATGGACAACAGAGTTTTAAAAGATCGACGTCAATGTGATCAAGAGCATAATGTTTCTTTAATATTTTTAATTCAACTTTCAACAATAATTTTGAGATATATTTAGTGCAATTTGTTATAATTTGGAATCGCTCATTGCTTAACAATCGCTCTCTGTAAACGTCTCTTACGTGTTATCCAATTTAAAGAGGGCATGAACGACTTTACAAAATCGACAACGCACACCTGTAAATTTCGTTCACAAACGACTTTGCGTCTTCCCCTTCCTACACGACTCTTCGTTTTCAAGCCAATGGCGTGGAATATTTGGAATATCGGAAACTTCCAACAGCGGGAACTTGGAGCAGACGCGAAGAAAATATTTCCTCTTTTCCCGGTTTGGCGTAGTCTTTATCGACCGACCGTGAGATTCCGAGATTTCTGCTCACGTAGCTCCTTAAACTTCGCTTCTTCGCGATTCCCAAACCTCTGTTGCCGCCTTCCTGTGGCGCGTGAGTAGCTGGTGTGGCAAGTAGAGCGACTTTGAAGGCCATGGCTGAAGCGGCAAGATTTGTTGCATCGCACGATCCGGGACATGACACGGGTTACGAATGAGGTTTATACAAGTATGATGGTTGTCGAGAAATAAAATTAGAAATTTCATATATATATATATATATATATATATATATATATATATTTCCCCAAAATGCAACATGACATTATTTAAAGATCTGTTCTTGATAGACACTTGCGAGACATTTCCCCCATACAGGTGTCGTCTCTAGGGGATACCTCTTCAGCAGAGATGAACTCCAATATCCCGATTAGTTTCCTAGCATGTGTGGTAGTGTAGTGCATGTAAATGAGCAAGGGGCTGAGGAAGGACAAGGAAGAGGTAGGAAAGATCGCGCGGTCCGTGGCCTGTTTGTTAAGGTACTGCTCCGACATTCGCCTGGCGTTGATCGAAAAAAAACAAGGAAAATTACCTATCAGAGCAGCTAGTCGCTAGAATTCTCCTCCAGATAGCAAATGTATTCGACCTAGCTATGAAGTTGGTGTAAAAAATCCGCCACCACGGAAAGTCGACCTCCCGTTTAGAGTAGTCGCAGACACAACGCTATTACTATCTCTAAGCTAAATCACCAGACTGTATGATTTCTTCTCGGTGTGATTAGGTAACATACTATATGTCTAAAAGCAAGTTCATGGAAAGCAATTGCCCTTGTGAATACCGTTAAGTGCTTGTATAATGTCTCCACACTTCCCGAACTTACACGCTGAGCCAGATTGCTTTGCCAGAAATGGTATAAGCTTTAACTTTTCCTCAACTTGGTACTCAGGGGGTGACCCGCGCTATTCATAATGTATGTTCCCGTCACAGCGTACACAAGGCTTCGCAAAGGAACTACACAAGAAAGGTTCCAAACTGATTTAGACAAAAAAAACCTTCCTCAAACTAAGAAAGTTTCCGGCAAAGTACGGCAACGTTCGGAATAATTAATTTTGGAAGATTTCCTTTTAGTAAGTTACATATCCAGTATGTTTTCAGACGGAAAAAAATTATAATACGTACAGTTCGTAGTTTATCCACCACATCGTGATACTCGCATTAGTTACTACAATGAGATATACATTGGTTAATCCAAGGCAAAACAGAGTCACCAATGCATACTGTAATCATCATTTAGTGTGCTTTTTTGCGAGGGAATTTAAGTATTTTATATTTTCATACAAACTTTTATCTACTACGAAAATCAGCGCTCCTAAATATTTACCCGAGAGAGGTCGTGTGTCGCCTACTGAAGTAAGGGGCGGAGACAACGGACCCCAGAATAACTTTTGTTGCATAGAGTTCTCTGACATAATACAGTAATATGAATTGGTATTTCAATTATCGTTGCATTCTTAACATCTTTAATTTATTACTTTTTTATTTGTAATAATTATTACAATTTAATAAAAAATTCAAACATTTGTCTCGTAAAATATTTTTTCTTTCATAGGAAGCCAAATATGTTCATAAACAGTACATTTTGAATCTTAATTTGAGAATATAGGCCTAGTTCAGAAATGTGAACTGAGTGAAGTTCAGAAATCACATTTTTACACAATCATTTTAAGAAACAATGAGTTATTTACATACGACTTTTTTCTTGCACTTTTACTTTCACGGGATACTTTGAGTCCAAATTTCTTGGACAAATTTTACACCTTGTTTGTTTTCGTTCCTAGATCTTCTTCTTATGTATGTTCTGAATGCAAATATTGTGCTATTTTAGATATCAACTCTTGCAGAAATTCTGTTTGTATTGAATTCATTGTGAACCAAAGGGGATACGATGCAAACTTTCATCTCAATTCTTGTTTCTGGCGATTCCTGGAAATACCAATAATCTTATATCCTCCTGAAAATTGATCATGACTACTTGAATTGTGTCACAAGAAATGCACGCAGTTATCGCAAGGCCACCGTGGTTGATGCGTGGGTCGGCTCTGTCAAAAATATTGGACAAATTTTACATCTTATGTTAGTTTTCTTTTCTAGAACTTTTGTTTACTGTGTATGTTCCGTATACAAATATTGTGCTATTTTTGATATGAACTCTCTCGGAAATTCTGTTTGTATTTATGTTTTATTTATTCTGAGTGTAAACCAAGGGTAAATACGACACAACTTCCATCTGCAATTTTTGTTTCTGGCGATTCCTGGAAGGATCAATAATGTTATATCCTTCTGAAAATTAATCATGACTGTTTGGATTGTACCGAGCAAAGTGGCTCAGGGCGTAGCGCGCGGACTTCGCTTTCGTGAGGCCTGGGTTCAATCCCTGTGCCAGCCATCCTGACCGGATTTTCCTGGTTTCTCTCGGTCATCCAGGTGAATGATATGATGTTTCTACTGAGACGCCACGACCGCGAAACCGGCATCGCTAGCCGAGTTTAACTACGTGAAGTCACGAAGGCTAACAGAACTCGAGACATCGCAGGTTCCTGGTTGGGTGACAGAATAGGAACCTCGGGATCTAACGGCACCGAGGCCAATTACCATTTACTGTACACATAATAGCTAAATACAAATACAAACTAGTGGTGCTACAGAATGGCACAGAGTTTCCCGTATTAGTTTTCTATTTCCATGGGTCTTCGCTAGCTATTCGGAATTGCCACATACTCTTTCTTGCCAGCTGTCATCTATCACCGCCAAAAGTACATTTTTTTGTCATTTTCATAATTTTTCGGTTTCGTATTAGAGAACGGAAACATTAATTTTAGAATATTAAAGAACACAAAAACCTAGCCGTAAATGGCAATTTTCTTTTAAAAATTATGTGCCGTTTAAGAGAAAATGGCGTTTTAGCGCTACTAAAAATGCGAACTTTGAAGTTCATTTTCACAGAAAATGTTTGAGTTTTCAAAATACTTTATTTGAAGTTATTTGAAGCACGTACATTCACAAATATAATAGTCTTTACAAATTGCTGGTAATGTGCATATTAAAGATGTGAGAGCTCTTTCAAAAAATTTACATTTATATAATTTTTGAAAAAATAAAAAAATAACTCAAAATAAACTTTACGCTACACTAAAGAGTGTAATTAGCACTATCCGTTACAAAAGTTTCAAGAAAACATTTGCAGACATATATAAGAAAATGGCGTTTGAGCGTTTCTGAAAATGCGAAATTTTGAACTACTTTTCACAGAAAACGGTTGTGTTTTCGAGAAACTTTACTTGACATTATTTAAAGTACATGTACTCATAAATATAATAATGTGAATAAACCGCCGATAAAGTAAATATTAACGACGTGAGAGACAAGTAAAAAAATTTACATTTTTGTAATTTTTGAAAAAAACAACCTACAGAGCAATATGGCTTTTATGTCATCTGATAGAGTACATTTACCACTATTCCTACCAAAAGTTTAAAGAAAAAATTTGGAGCCGTTTTTGAGAAAATCTTGTTTTTGTAATTTTTTAATGTTGCACATATTGCAGGCAATATTGCACGAAAACTTTTCAAAGTGTGAGAAACATTTACATGATCAACGAACACAATATTCAGAGCAAATTTTATTTGTAGGAAAAATTTATATCTTCAATTTTGTAGCTTCAGAAAGACGCCGAAAAAAATTCAAACTTTCAAAATTTTCGAAAATTCAGAGTTACCGCTGAAAATCGGACCTATGCCATGTTAATAAGTGTATTTTACTCTATTCATACAAGATATGTAAAGAAAAAATTTTGAGCCGTTTTTGAGAAAATGTTGAAAATCCCCGGGGGGTTTCATATAAAGTACCCCCAAATTTTGAAAAATCTTTTTCAAAATCACAAAAGCTTCGACTAGAATCAGATTGACCAGGGAATATCCAATTTGGAAGAAATCGTACGTATGGTTTAGGCGCTAGCAGTGTTCACAGACAGACGGAGAGACGGACGTTTTCCTTTCAATTGGGTTTTCGGTATCAAGGACCTAGAAAACAGGGTTTCTGGCTACACCACGTGTTAGGGGATTTTTTTTCTTAATTTAGTAACTGGTTTTATCCTCTTATTCGTTTTCACGGCCCAGCAATTAATTTTTTCGCGCCGAAAATTTCATTTTTTCTCGCAGCATTACATAACTTTTCCTGTACTACGTATATCACTCCGTGTATACGTACGTATACGGGAAAGTAAAAAATAGAATTGTGTGAGAAGAAATGCAAGTTATCGCAACTCTTCCGTGGGCGATGCACCTGACGTCTCTGTTCGCTCACACGAGTGTAACGTTGGAGGGCGCGTGGGAGTTTTCTGACCTGAGAGACACCCGCGAGGTAAAATCAACTTCTGAGAACTGACAGCCAGCAATCATGAGACGAGAAATGGATTTTGCTGATAAAATTTTATGGGAAAGGTACTAAAAATCACAAGAGTATACAATATTCTCAAACAAAACTGTGTACATGAAAAAACAAACCCCGGAGCTCATATTCTACCACGCGAACCTCTCCGGGTCAACGTATACGCGAACTATTATTTCCCCTCGCTTCCTGGCAATCAACGATGTTAACGGCGCGAGATACTGCGAATTTCGCCCACGAGTCGCCACGTGCCGCTTCGCTACATTTCGGAGAATCGCCTTCGGATTTTATGCGCCTGAGGTGCTTTGCCCTCTCAAAGCTTCCAGAACGTTTCGAATTCGCTCAGTTGATTCAGTGAATAGACGACGCGTCCTGCATATTCTAGTGTGCTTACCTGCTACAAAAAAAAGAACTAAAAATACTGTAAGTAATTGTGTAAAAACATTTCAAACAGGAAACAGAACAGACAACATGAAAACGACATATGATGGCATCTGGTGAAAAAACAATACGCGAAGAAATGAAATAAAAATAATGTAAAATTCCAGGAGAAAACCTAACGATTTCATTTCCTGAAATTCAGAGCTAACAAAATGAGGGTTCATTGATGAAAGAGAATAAAGATTTCTTCACATTTAATTAAAGTTTGTATCTGAGAGAATAACAATAATTGAAAATGTATACACCAGAGAAGGAGTTTTCAGAAAAAAGACGAAATTTTAGTGATGAAAAATATGAAGCAAAATGACATAAAACACTTAATACTTAAATGTTTACTATGAAAAAAAACAGAAAACTGTGGCGGGGGAAAGATAAATCTAAATACATTAACAAATTTTTGTAAGATAGAAAATGAATAAAATTTCTCAACGGAATCGGTAACCTAAAAAGTGAATGAAATGTACATATTTAAATATTTCAATACTTTCAAAACTGAAAATGTTTTCAAAATATACTTTAGCACCATCAATATTCTGCAAAATCTCAGCTAATATGTTCTATCTTATTTTTATTTTCAAAACTCAAGCCTAAGAAGATAAAAAATAATGGGTAAAGGAAAATAGAGAATGGAGAGTAACAAAAACAAAAGATTATACACTATGATATGAAGGTTCTTTTTGTAGAATCTAGTAATGCAAATCGTTTCATATATAGTGTCATTGCGCCATTAATAGTCGAGCCTACCTACAAAATTTTACAAGTAGGGATTATAGTTTCATAAAGATATTATGAAAATTTTTTAATAATTAAATAGTCTAGATCAGCAGGAGACGAATCAAAACAACAAATCAACCTACAAAGATTAAAATGAAGAAAAAATGCTAGATGTGAAGATTCAGATTTTTAAGATATCTCCCTATTACATTCATTCAAGAGAAAACCTCTTTTGGTAAAATAACGGCAATTTATTCTTACTCTCTTTGACTTAAAAGTGATTTCTGGGTTTGTCCCACGATAACGATATTTTAGCGAACAGCTAAAGGAGCAAGTAGCAGCAAAAATTTCCATTTTCCATGATTTATTCAATCATTTCACACCCTCATCTTTTCTTATGGAAATTTCATTAGCATATCTTTCTTATCATTACGGCATTACTGTGTGAACAGATAGAAAATCTGTGAAGAAAGATGAAAGATAACGAGCATAAGATATACATAAAGGAAGAAAATAGGATTCTCCTCCTGTTGGAACATCACGTCCTTCAGTTTCCAAGCATCGTCTCGAGACACTCGACTTTAACCCCATTTGTAAACATGATCTTGAACAAAAACCGGCGATCTCAGTCTCCTTGCTTGGTCTTCCTAGTGTAGTTATAGAGTCTCCCGTGCAAACCCTTAAAGAAACGACTGGTAGGAGGAAATTGAGTTTCCGTCGAGAATAACGCTTTAGCACGTAGTCTTCTAAGACCTTGAGCAGAGAAGTGAGAAAATGGCCGCGAAGAAAAAAATAGAAAGAATAAAATAGCACAGCCCAAATATTTAAAAAAAACTACTTAATTGCAAGATTTACTCTTACCCATCGTATCTCTCTCACTATTTGCTCTTAACACTAGGTTTTACACCGTATGAACTCAAAGAGTTTGAAAATGCTATACATCAATTTTCAAATGCTAAGAGGAGAATTCCCAGACAGCAATTAAGTGTGACTAAAAGTTAAACGCTTATTCCGTGATACAATTTATATTTTCTTAGATTCATTATTTCCTTTCTTTAACCTTTCATCTACACCCAATTTGATACAGAGATAACAAACAAATTATAAGAAGAAACAAGCAATTCTTCTTTAAATGCAATACTAAATATGATTATTTTTAAGTGAATAAAATACGTTTTCATTTAATAATGAATATTTATATGTACAAAGTGCCGAAAAAACTCTCTCCGCAACGAGCCGAATCAGGGTTTTCTATTAAATATTGCATTTATATTGGTAGCTACCACATCAACTAGAAACAAGTGATGGGGACATCACTTCCAGAACCTATTATGATCGCGGTGAATATGCAATTGACTTTTTCAAGATGTAGCTCGTGCTATTAACATATTTTGTGCTGCAATCACTCTTACTGCCAAGATGTCGCTGCAGAGATTTTCCTGGCGCGCTATGCCTGTAATAAAAAATAAATTTGAGGTAAATGAGTAAAATTATTATATGATTCAAAAATGACTAAATATATCATAAAAATACAACAAAAATACAAAAAATTAAAACAACTTACAAATTATACAAAAAATTAAAAGCTCAATTTTTGCATTTGAGGGTAAACTTTCTTTACGTTCTTGTAAAATTCAGATTCAAGAATACATTATTTTACTGTTTACGGAGGAGAATATGAACGACAATGAAGAAAAGAAGACTAGGAAACCTAAATTAAAAAAATTAAATAAAAACCTCCGAGAGTAATGATAAGGAAAGAGAAACTATTTATTAAAGTTTCAGTTTAACTCTTTCGACAATTTTCGAAGGAAATTGATAATGTAATAATATAAAATATAAAAAAGAGGAAATATAGAAAATTAGAATAAATTTTATCAACGAAACAATATAGAAGATAATTTAGCAACACATTACATTGATAAGACACTCACTGCCACTCAGATTTTCAAAATATGTACTCGTAATGATGTAAAGCGTTAATGATATTGTCGTAACAACAAACTTTTTCGAATATCTATAGCATTACTGGGTTATTATTTCCGACTACGGTTTTCAAGTGCAGAAAAAGAAACAAGAGGGACGTTGTTCTTGGAGTCGGTTTCTTTTCCCTTAATCCCTTTGCAATCCAAACCGTGACAAAACAGAAAAAAATACACGGAATGGACGCTTGCTTTGAAGACAACACTATCACTATAAAAGCATTACTTTAAATACATTTGACCCTTAGCACACGTCTTCAGAGAGCATACCTACTGGAAGTGGCCAAATTCTACTTGTTATATCTCTCAGAGAAGAGGTGCTTCCTTATTGCTATGAAAGCCTTTCCATTCTGTGAATGGTATTACAACCCTTTAGATTTTCTACTGCCAAACATATTAAAGAAACAAAGAAATAGAGAGGTAATACACATTACAGAAAGAAAGAAAACACAATAAAACACGTGTTTTTTAAACAAATTATTCAAAGGCACATTAACAGAAATTTCCCAAAGAACACACTTATAACGACATTTTTTCTGAGAGCCAAGCTGGTTTATGGCTCTTATAACGCAAAAGGGAATAAAACCTATAGAATTTAGCTCACATCAAACTCATATTCATTCTACATTCCTCACTCCAACACTCACGTTCTTGTGTTGCATAAAGAAAAATAACAGTACCAAGCTATAGGTAAGAAAAAATGTAGAAAAAAGAAACGATGTGTGCTTAAGAAGCAAGATCACACACTACATATTTAAACGAACTTAAAACTTAGCACTAATTTATCCAAAAGGATACCTGCAAAATTGTAAAGACTAAAACCCTTCCTTACGCCGTGTCTGACTGCACTGTTGCGTTTAGCCAACAAAAGACTCCAAAAGCACTAACAACAAACTGGAAATACTTTAGCATAATTATCTAGGATTTGTCTTTCGTTCTGCGTGTCTTAGTATAGAGATCAATTACACTAAAGAAATTGATGGTTCAAAAAAGAAAAAGAAAACCACATATGAACATGCAAATTCACGCACTATTGTGTTGACTTCATTTATGGAATGACTTTTGACTTTAAGCTTAAATTTCCTAAAAAGCATTCTCTCCACGTCCCAAAGCGTTCCACACACCATTTCCGAGAGCAGTCTTGGGATATTACGTTGCCAACGGTCTCCAAGGAGTCCCCAGAGAAGGAAATTTTCGCGTATTCCCTAACTTCTCCCCATATCATTATTTTCTCCTGCCCTCCTTAGTCACTCCTTTCCCCCAAATGTTGTCTCCACCTCTCCCTCCACTCAGTTTCATCTTCCTTTTTCTCTTCACCAACGTCTCCTCTTTCCGTCGCCGCTTCCCCCTGCATGTCATTATATTCCCTTCCTTTTGGATCAAGCTCCCCATCCTCACGTCCCCAGCTGTCCCTTTTTTCACCACCGCCCTTCTCCTTTCTATTTTACCATCTCTTACCTCGGACTCCCCGATTTCCCCTTCCTTCAACTTCACATCCCTCCTCAGTTGGACTTCGACTTCATCCCCCAGTTTACCTTTACCTTTCCGCTTAGGTCGCCTTCACCTTCCCCCCTGAGATCACTTTGACCTTACCCCTCAATTCACCTTCATCTTCCCTCTCAGTTCTTCAGTTTTCTCTTTCCCCGACTGTATCTACTATCTTCCTTCTACTTCTCCTCCCAACTAATCTCCCCCTTCCTTCTCTGCCCTATATCACCTTCCCCTTCTTCACCTCTTTCCCGTTCTCCACCTCTCCAGTCCCTTCGTCTCTACATCTCTCTCCATTCTCGTTCCCCTTCCCATTTTTATTCTTCTCTTCCCCCTTTGTCCTCTCCTCCTGTTTTCCTCTCTCACCGTCTCTACCTTCCTTCTTCCCTAAACTCATCTGTTCCTTTTCCTCATTAGGAGACGCATCAGCACCACGCGTGCTTATAAACGGATGGCATTAGCTACACGGAAGCGACCTCTATATTTCGACTTCCCCATCCTCCCTTCCACCGAATTATCTTTCCTCCTCACTTAGACTTCGCCCTTAGTTCAACGTCACATTCCCCTTCAGTTCAACGTTACCTTCTCCCTCAGTTCGACTTCACTTTCCCCTCAGTTCGACTTCACCTTTCCCCTTAGTTCGACTTCACCTTTCCCCTCAGTTCGACTTCACCTTTCCTCTCAGTTTGACTTCACCTTTCCCCTCAGTTCGACTTCACCTTTCCCCTCAGTTCGACTTCACCTTCCGCTCCAGTTCTATTTCACCTTCCCCCTCAGTTCAACTTCACCTCCCTCCTGAGTTCTACTTCAACTTCCTCTTTCCACCGTCTCCTTCTCTGCCCTACATACTTCTCCTCTCTTCGTTCTCATTCACATTCCCTTTCTCATTCTTTTCATCCCCATTCGTCCTCTCCTTCCCCTTTTCCTCTCTCACCGTCTCCACCTTCCTTCCTCTCCAACCACACCTCTTCCTTTTCCCCCTCAGGAGACGCATCAGCACCCCGCGTGCTTATAAACGGCTCGCATTAGCTGCGCGGAAGCGACCTCTATATTTCAGCACCTGAGTTACCGCTCCATTACGTCCGGGAGCCTGGGCTAGCGGCGGCGGACGCGCTGCGAGAGCAGCGTCTTCCCGCCGGACCTCTTTGGGAATTAATGCGCCCTAATTCGGGCCCTTGCGAGCTGCCGGCTTCGAGCAGATAAAAGTGAAGATAGGTGAGGAGGAAGAAGATACTCTGGGGTAGTGTGGACGGTGAGATTGAGGTTAAACAGCAGCTGTAATTACTCAGTGAGATATTCTGTTACCGCTGCTGTGTTGCCGTTGCCGCTGTTTCTCATCAGATTATCGGGTCTCAATGCTCCAGAGGGATATTGAGTCTAGAGGAGGAAATCGAAGACTCCAGTCCCATTGCTAGTGCTTTTTTTCCTGGTCGAATTCACGCACTGTCTGGTGGAGTATTCTAGCGGTCGTCAGCTCTAATCAGTAGTTTTCTGTGGCTTCTCCGATCAATACCACGTACTGCATCAGATCTAATGCCGTACCTAAACACACGGGCTATTAACTGCGCGCGATCTAACTTCCTCATTCTTTCCCACTTCTTGCTCCTTATACACATACATTTATATGAACTGCACTACCACAAATGTAGGGAGTTTTGTTGAAGATACCTGGATGAGGGAAACGCAATCGTACGTGTAGAACGGCGCCGTATATCAGGTTTAAGCTAAGGAGGAACATCGTCATTTTCCGGCTATACCTCGCACTAAACTCACGGAACTAGTAACCAAAGTAGTTGACACACCCGGAAACATTAAGTAGTAACAGATGAAACGATGGTAATGAAATGGAGGTAGGAGAAGCGTTGACCAATACAGAAGATTCACATGCAACTTGAGTTGTAAATTTTACATTAGTTTCAATGTTGCACCGCGTTCATAATATTTCACCACAAATCAAAAAAATCAGAAGGAATTTCTGCGCAAGACGATCCCTAAATGTCTAGTTCAGTTTATTTTAATATTTTCTCTGGTGTACTATTCGTGTATTAGAAATGTACCGCCTGGAAAAGTGGGCTAGCGCTGAATGTGCGTTGAGTAAAGCGTCTTTCCGCTTGGCCTCTTTGGAAGTTAATGCACCGTAACTCGGGCCCTAGCTGGGCCCGCCGCAATAAAAGTGGGAATGAAACAGGGTGAAAGAAGATTCATTAATGAAATATGTGCTAATGTGGTTTGATGATGTGAAATGAAAATACAGCGAGAGATGAACTATAAGCGAACATCATACGTTCGGATTATTTTATTCTGTTTAAAACTTCTCAAATGTATTTTTATTTTCAAAATCCTTTCCACTCAATGTGCATCATTGATAATGTTACACTACGTCTGTTTGGTGCATGTGTTTTGTTAAGTTTCTCACTACAAAAAGAAATATATACATGCCTTGCACAGTGCATCGCTACTTCATTCCAGAATTTATTAAATACTGCATCAGATCTAAATACACAAAATCCATAAGCCTCTTTTCTGCTTCTTAAATATTTCTGTCCGCTTAGAAACTATGTTGAATATCAAAAGCTGTATTTTGTCTGAATTATGTTCGGGAGCCTGGCCTGGCTCGCGACGTGAATGCAACGTCTTTCCGCTGGACCTCTTTGGGAATTAGTGCGTCGTAATTCGGGCTCTAGCGAGCTGCCGGCTTCTTGCAGATATAACTGGGGGCGAAGCAAACGGAAAAAGAAGATCCTGCGACAAAATGCAAGGAAATGTAAGAATGGCGGTAGTGAAGAAAACATCATGTCAAAGGTTAAGAATGCCTCGTATTCGAGGTATAAAGTTTACAGATTTTTAATATTTTGCTGTTTCTCAGTTATACAATGTAAGGTATAATTCAATTTTTTCATATTTTGGAATAAAAAAGACATTTCTAGGAATAACTTAATAAAATGTTGTCACACGCGTTATGACAGCTTTTATACGAGTTCAAAGTACGTCAGCCCATAAATATTTATTTAGAAACAAATGTATTACATGTTACCCACATTAAATTTTAACGCTGATTCCGCTTGAATGCTTTAAGCCGAAAGTATATTATTAATTGGTTTAACGTTTAATAAACATTATATTATATGTATTTCAGGAACATGAAGTACAAATTCGTCTCCCAATGCAGCCATAATGTACTCAAAGGACAGAGTGCACATTTTGCCTATCCCCGGTGGCCGAGATCGCTAAAGCAGTAGTGTCGTAGCGATCTCGAACCGGAGGGTCGCGGGTTCGATTTTGGCCTCGCGCTTTGTAATATGTCTTCGTCCTTTCACCCCCTATCATCACCACTTAATGTCATCTTCACAGTTACCATAACGTTAAACCCATAGAGGTCGCTAATGACCTATATGTGGATGCGACCTTAAATGACAAAAATAAGTTCACATTTTATTGCTTAAAGTTCAACACTTCACTCTTGACTCCATTCAACTCGATGCATGATGTCGTAGCGTAACTTCATCTCAATGCCACAAGTGCCACACATCAAAATCAAAATTTCAATAAATCAAAACCTTTTTTTGAAATGTATATAAGCGAAATTGTATTTATTTCAGCTAAACTAGGATATTTTCGATATCCTTGACAGTACGTGACAACGTAAAATACTGTCAAGCCGACTCAAGTATCAGGACTCACAAAAACAATACACCGTCACTCGCTTTTTCATACCAAAGAAGATTTCTGATGAGTACACCATGACTTAATCCGCGTTTTACCTTGCATGACAAGGAACTTACAGGATAGCTTCATTTTACTGAATCCTCTTTAATTATATTTGTAATACTTTCGTGCATTAATGCCTTGAAAGAGCCTCTACTTACAAAACTAGGGCACAACGTCTAATAGTGCCAGATACAAACTACCCACTAACCACAAGCCACCCTTTTACGTCGTTACACGGCTATGTCCTAGTTTTACCCCGCCACTCGCGATGAATACAAAGGAGGCGGAAACTGGGACACTCATAACGACGAAAGATGAACAGTAATTGTGAGAGTTCTCCGTAAAAATGTAGTTTTGTGCTGCTATAAAAAGGTACAGGATTATAAAATAGCTTAGACACCTCGCTATGGACTGACGTTGGTTAAATTTCTTCCTCTCTGAATTCTGTTTTGTTCAGTATGTTCTACGTTTTTATTGCAATTAATTCGTGTCAATTAACAATGTCTTAGACCAAAAAACAGCGAGAATCCCTTTTAAATTTGTAAAAGCCATAAAATGCCTACCTTTGCGGTAGTGGGGATGTAACAGAAGATTAGTGCCTTATTAAGGAGTCGTTTACTCTGACTTCGCGCTACCTGCTAACTTTTTGTACCCGTAATTTCTGTAGTTTTCTATTGCTCTCTCATTACTTGAAGAAAGTATGAGATGCATGTAAGTAAGAAAAAATGCTAAATTCGTTTCTAGGCGAGTTATATTTGATGGAATTGCGTCGAACTATATTAAGGCAGATTGCAACAAAACTGTCAATTGGTTTTTGATCGCATTTTGAAGAATATACTTTACTTCAAACAAAACTTATCCTAGATATACAGACTGAGTGTTTCAGAATTACGTGCTGGAACAGATAAGATGTGAGTCAAATTAGTTCTGACTGGGCGGAACGGATTCTGATAAATTTGATTGGATTAGAATTGCTGATGTCGAATCAAACGGTTGAAGTTATTAAAAGGCAATAAATTGTTTTTAATCAAAATTATTCTTCTAAGAACACCAAATCTTCGATTCCACCAAAAATAAAGCTTCCATGAGAGACTCGAAAGGATGACGATATTTACAGTGGAAAGATCATGAGATACTAGTAAGGCTCAAAACTGTGATAGCGCTAGTGGTGGTAAAATATGGTATATACGAGTGCATCATTAACCTTGCTGTCAATGTCTCATGTTTCTCTCTCTCTCTCTCTCTCTCTCTCTCTCTCTCTCTCTCTCTCTCTCTGTGTCTCTCTCTCTTTCTATCGTAATTTTACTAGGTAGGTGTAATGCGTTGCAACAATAACGCGGAATTTTTCATAGAAAAGCTCTTGATACTTTCCAATATTGCGCACTATGTGTGTATCAAATCAGTTCAGATCGGATTTGATTGATTCAGATCAAATTGTATTTTGTGTTTTATTCAGATTAAATTGTATTGGGCAGATGTTGTCTTATCTCCTTGGAATTTGATTGCGGCACAGCAATAAATTCTAATTCCCTGCTATCATCCAACAATATAAATATCTTATGTTGCATTTGAAAAAGCAGGAAGATTCTTCAAGAAAGCCAAAACTACAACAATAATTCAAGCAGAAACAGGAGAGAAATTAAATGTTTAGTGATATGCAAGCAGGCCGTGGCTCGGCTAATATAATGCACTATAATTACAATAGTGTGCCATAAACTGTATGGGCTATTACTCTAGTTTCGTACGACTCACGCACAAACGGCACGATACAATTACCGCATTAACGGTTGGATTTCAAGTACGTCCGCATCTGGTGCGATCGAAAATTAAGAGGTAGTACGAATTCTATGGGAACGATTGGGATTTAGTGCGCTTGGATCAGATCGGAGAGGAAAAGAATTGAGGAACCCTGTATCGGTGAGGATGTGTATGCAAGATTTGTAGGTTTTTCTGGAAAGGAATGCATATCACACTACGTAGTATCGGCGCGATGCATATGGTCGTATCGGGTTGAAACGGGTCGGGTGAGGTTTTGTTTTTCACCCTAGTTTCTTTTGAGATCACTTGAGATTATACAAAAACTCGGGAAGCGAAAGCAAATATTTGAAGAAAATCTGGTAAATGGAATAGTTTCTGCGTAGGAAAATACATTACTATTATTTAACCAGTGGTACTCGTACTAAAAGAGCACGTACTTTCTCGCCCGTATTTTCATGCAAAAATACACAAAAAGGAGTAAATACACCTGACCTTATTTCAAAATTTATCTTTTTCTACCCCCATTGTATAATACAGTCATCTAATGGCTGCAACCAGTTGCATAATGATAATCATTTCGATACAGTTTTCATTATGATACAAGTTCTTCACCAATCACAGATAAGTTTATGAACCAAGTATTGACACTTAATCATTGAGAATCGTTTTAGCAATTGTTTCTTTCGATTGTGTACGTTAAAACTGTATTTGATATTATATTATGCTCAGTAGTTTTAATTTCTTTTATTATTAGTATTTTTCGTGGTATATTATTTAAAATAAAGTGGATCGTAATTTCACTTTGATTCTATTTGACTAGCCCAGCAGGCGGACGAGTAACCACAGCCACCTGCGGCAGCATGCGAGGGTAGATTTAGGTAACTGTCGGCTAGGTGGCCTTGGCTGAATCAACTGCCACAAAACTATTCATTGTAAAAGTTTAACTTATAAAATTCGTAGAAAAAGTACCGTATGAAACTCGGTGTAATGGGAATTAATACACTCGTGTGAAGTTTATGATATTCGCTCGTTTCTCGCTCGTATCGTAATATCACCCTCGTGTATTAATACCCATCATTACATCAGCGTTTCATAATGTTCTATTAAGAAACAGAATTTATTCAAGGAAAAATCTCTATCTTCATAATTGCAGTAATATGAAGACACCGAAAAAATGTTGAAATTTTGTTATTTTCGAAAAATCAGAGTTTTCAACAAAAACACGACCTGTACCATTCTCTGAATCGTCCTTCACACTATCCAACAACAAAAAATCAAAAACGACGGTGCCATTTTTTGAAAACTTGGAAAATGTGCTAGGGGATTCATGTGAAGTACGTCCCAAATTTCAAATATCGGTTTCAATTTCAAAGGTCCGCGACATCAGCCACATCGATTGGAGAATATCAATATGGAAAAATCGGCTCAACGGTTTAGCCGCTACCGTTGTTCACAGACAGACGGACGGACAGACACGCAGACGGACAGATAGATGGACGGACGGCGGAAAGGGTCGCCGTCATCCTAGATTTCGGCATCAAGGACCCATAAAATATGGATTCTAGCTACATCATGTCTTAGAGAATTTTTTTAATTTAAATTTATCAACTGAATTTATAAACTTTTTCGTTACCAGGACCTTGTGATAAGAGTTTTTCTGCCAAAAATTTGTCGTTCCTTTGCGCAACATTACATATCTTTCTCTCAACTGCGTAGGAAAAAGTAACTAGTGGTAATATAGAATTGCACAGACGTTCCCATAATAGTTTTCTATTTCCTTTGTCTGGGAATTGACACGTTCATGACAGCTGCGATCTATCGCTGTCCATTGTACATTTTTTTGACATTTTATTAATTTTTCGTTTTCCTAATGGTAGAACGGAAATATTAATTTTAGAATATTAAAGAACAGTAAAATCTCGTTCTAAATGGAAATTAACTTTAAAAAATTGGGTCCGTTTTTAAGAAAATGGCGTTTAAGCGCTATTAAAAATGCGCAATTTAAAGCTCTTTTTCAAGGAAAGTTTTGAGTTTTCGAAACACTTCATTTGAAGTCATTTGAAGCACTTTAATTAACAAATACAATTGTGTTTACAAATTGATAGAAATGTGCACATTAACGCTGTGGAAGTTTTGACCAGTCTGTGACCAGTCTGGAAGGTGGTTGTGAGCATAGGTTAAAAGCTTGTACTTGTGCCATGTAAAGAGCTAATCTTACGTAATGAGTGATAAAATTGATAAATCATCGAAATGTGCTATTGTGGATGGAACATATTTCACTCATATTGAGGAGTTAGGTGCAAAGGTGCAAAACAAACTCGTAAGCCTGTCGAAGAGGCAATAATAAGTAGTTCATTCAATGCGACCACAAGTTTTAAGATGCACTTAAAGCTAAAAATAATAAGCAGTAAAACCATATATTTCAACGTGCACACAATAGTATACAATAGACTATGAATTTCACTGGTCATTCGTTGTACCAGGTATTATTTGAGCTGTTAATTTCTTTACACATCTTCGACAATTCCTCTTTGTGAATGAATGAAATTGAGAACTATAGGAATGAGTGGTCCAGAAGATCAAATTCATATAGGACTAGTGGTGCACAAACAGCATGTACTTTCTCGTCCATATTTTGACTCAAAATTACGCGAAAAGTACTGAAATTTTCGAAAAATTGTACCTGACCTTATTTCAAAACGTTCAAGGAATATATTTCATTAAGGGAAAACATCTAGCTTTATTTGTGGGAAGACGCCGACAAAATTTTGAACTTTTGAAATTTTCGAAAAAAAAATGATTTTTAGCGAAAATGAGAACTACACCATATTCTTAAACGTTCTTCACACTATCAAACCATGTAACAAAAAACCTAGCAACAATTTTTTTCGACATTTTAAAAAATGTCCCACAGACTTCATTTAAAGCACCCTCCAGAATTAAAATATCGGTTTCAAATTTAAGGGGCAGTGACACCAGCCAGATCAATTGGAGAGTATCAATTTTGGAGAAAATCGGTTGAATCGTTTAACCGCTAGCATTGTTCACAGATGGACGGACGGAGAGACGTTTTGCTGTCATTCGACTTTTCGTGATCAAGGACCCACAACACATAGATTCCGCTTACACGAAGTGTTAGAGAATTCCCCCCCCAAAAAAAATTAGCAACTGATTTATCCTTTTTTTCGTTACCAGGTCCCTGTAATAAGGCTTTTTTTGCCCCAAATTCGCCATTTTTTTCCGTGTAGCATTACGTAACTTTCACTCTACTCCGTAACTAGAAAGTAAAAATTAACAGCGTAGTGATACTAATGCCAAGAAGTTAAAACAAGTATCTAGTTTCTTCAATACGCAGGAAAAAGGAAACGATCAAACAAAATTTGCTGTTTAATGGAATTATCCATTACAAGAAGAAACATTAGTGATACAATGTTTCAAAAACCAGAAGTGTTGAATAGAAACCTGTCCAATAGTATATCACAACCAAGTTTTGAGAAATAAATTGTGAAACTGGATCACTATTGTTTGTATTTTGTATTTTCAAAAGTATTTTAAAATTATACATTGTAGTTCGTATCTAAAATGCTGTAATGAAAGTATCTTGTATTTTTCTCAACTCTGTGGGTAATAATAACTGGGAGTTTCAGAACTTCCGCGCTTAGTCCGTTCAATAATGACTAAATGAACGTGCATCAGATACAGGTTTGACCATATCAGATCCAGACTGTGCGGTTCGGTTCTCGCCAGGGACCGGGGACGATTTTAATGTAATGTCATTTTTTTCCTTTCACTTTCGAATAATGCCTTTTAATACGGACATGCATTTTAGTATATGTTATGACAAAAGGAAATGACAACTTTTACATGATTGTTTTTGAAACTTTTTATCGATTTAAACTAATAGGTTATTTTTTTATAATTTCCCGTCATTTTAAAGCATTTTTTGGTGATTTTATCTATTTTAATATCATTTCGATGATACTTGTTTTAAATAGTATTTAAACTAAGTAAAGACATATTTTCTGATAAAGAACAGGCCAAACCAAAAGTATACAAGCTGAGTTCACTTGAACGAAAGGATGAAGCCTCTATTGAAATTGTAAGAAACATATCCAACAATTTGAGCTGATCACCTGAACTATTTTGCATCAATTTTTTACGTCATTTTTCTTTGCTTTTAGGGCATTTTAAAAACATTTCAACTGCATTTTATTGATAATTTTTCTTATTATTGTATTTTACTACTAGCTATTTTACAAGTTTTCATGATTATATTTCTATCACATGTAATCAATTTACATACAATACTCAAATTTTTAGCGTTAAACATTCTTAAATCTAGATATTTCTATAAACATTGAAAGGAAAATTTATTTTAAACATACAATATTATTGCGGATACTTAATTTTTCATGGGGGTTTATACATGTCCTTCGGGTATCGTGAGCGTATTCTCTTGTGATTATTCAATGTTTTTCCCATTGAAAATTTTATACAGCAAGGAGAGGACGGAAGAAGTGTAAAAAATTTATCACAGTTCTTTCTTATATGCTCGATTAGGGGCTCAATTTGAAGTTCTCTTTGAATTTGTGAATTTGAGATGAACCAAGGAGCCTTTGCACATTTTCTTAAAAATTTATTCTGTATTTTCTGCAGTTTTTCAATGTTGCTATTTGCTGTGTTATTCCAGACTGGACAGGCATATGTGAGCGATGGCCTAATAATCGATTTAAATATTAACATAGCACATTCCAAATTTAAGGCTGAGCGAAAGTTAATTAATGGATACAATTTCGATATTTTGGCATATGTTGCACTGGTTATTACTTCAATGTGCTTTTTCCAAGTTAACCTGCTGTCAATGTTAACCCCAAGATATTTTACTGGTGTATCAGATGCTAGCCATGGGATGATAGTATTATTTACTACTAGTGGGCGCGGAGACTTTGGTTTACAGATTTTGGCCTGTGTTTTAGTTGGGTTTATTTTTATTCTCCACTGATGAGCCCACTTTAGAAAGCATGAGACATCTGCTTCTATGTCATCCTTCGCTACATTTATATCTGCATGCGTTGTGTATATTGCAGTATCGTCTGCGAATAATGCAAGATTTGAGTCACCTAATTTGGGAATGTCTGAAAAATAAACATTGAAGAGGAGCGGCGATAGCGCGGAACCTTGCGGTACCCCTGCTCTTATTGTTCTAGTTTGTGAGAGTGCGCTGTTTACTTTAACTCTGTACGTTCTGTCTGAAATAAAACTATTTATAGTGTCCTGTAAGTAGAAAGGTACTCCCAGATGTTTCAGTTTGAATAGTAGATGATAATTTTTGGCTATGTTTTAGTTCGTCAGAATCCACCCCCTAGTAATGGCGAACTGGAATAGCTGAGTGGGTTTGATATTTCTGCTTTGTTTGTTGTAATGAGTGATAATTTTGTTTCTGGCAAATAGGGGCCCTAGTGGCACTAATCTTGCCATATAAATAAAGCGATTTTTACATTCTTCTCAGAAAGGCAAATTAATGACGATGTTTTAAGCGGAAAAGCTAATGGTAGACAAAGCTGATTGAGTCTAAGAAAGTAGTCACGAAATATGTCCTATAATTACAAGGGTGCGTCGTAAATCATGAAGGCTTTTTCTCTTATTTTCATGGTACTTACGTAAAACGTGGGATTAAACGTAGGATCAATTGAGGTGATATAGGTTGGGTAATTTATTTCAAAACGGAGTTTTAAAGAGAACCCAATGGAACGAATCGTATATGCTCAGATCTTATAGTTTCAATGTGTTGTGTATAGTACCGAAAAAATAGTGTTATTACTGTTTAATTCTCCTTCATTCCAACGACATTATGGTTTCTTCTAACAGATCAACAATAGTTTCACATTACAAAATATATCAATAACAATGGAATCAAAACAGAATAAGGTAGAGTATTTTGCCTTCTAGCGACGGCACAAGTGGGAATGACACAGAACTGTAAGTACAAGCGTGCATCATATACCATTATGCCATTTCCTATGGTTTCAAAGAGCAAACTATGAAACAGGTTCGTACAGAGTTAGTGCTGACCAATGATGGGAAAAGCTTTAGAGCGAGTGCACGCTGTTGTGTCGAAAATGACAGGATATAACATTGTACTGTATTTGATCGGCATGGATCATTTTACATTGTTAATGCCTTATTTTACACAGATTCGGGTCATCTAGAGACTCAGGTGATTAAGCCCGTTCTTCCGTCTGACGACGCAAATTTTGCCATGCTGCTTTCACCGTTTGGCAAAGAAAGATGGCATTACTCGGACGAAGAAACAATCGATTTGAATTAAATTCAGGGGTTTCTTTTGGGTTTGGGGATATTTTACATGCAATAAATCTACAACATGGGACAGACGGCTTTACTTCACCGAACGAAGACGTACTAAGGACTTCTTTTACCCTTCAAAGTCCACGGCTTCGATCGGGTTTGAAGGCCGGATACAACAGCCCGATACGCTGACCGTTAAACCACGGAACAGCTGACGGGTTGGACTGAATAAAATTGGATAGAATGGGATTTGGTTATACTTTGGATTGGCGAAAACGATTCAAATTTTTATCAAGCCTTTATCTATATTTATGTTTTAAGCTTCAAGGAAAGTGTTTCAGAAAGGTAAAACTTAAAAGCAGTATTTATAGCGGGGAAAATAACTGCGACAAAGCTGCCTATCACTGTTCAAGAAGCTACGAAAGATGTCGTGTGATAACTAGAGTACACAGAATATCGGAGAACATTTTTTCACCTAGTTTCACGCAATTAAATGCAACGAGTCAGGTTAATGTGTTGCTGCAATGACGGAAAGTTTTGAAGAATACCCACGAGACTTGGTTATAAATTGAAATAGGATTTTATATCGGAATGGTAAGAATTTTGAATTTTCATTAAGGTTTCTTTAATGCAGCAATATTGTATTTTTTAAAGCACTATTATATATTATCTAGACCAAGAGTAACAACCAAAAGGCGAAAAAGCCGAGAAGTGGTTAACTGCTAACTGTTCTAGTCGCCACGAAAATAATCGTAAGAGTGCACCCTAAACGGAGTTGGCTTACTTATTGAAGTGAATAGGTTTGATTTTTACCCCGTCAGTTATATTTCATTTCTCGTTACTCTCACTTTTTGGACAGTGTCATTAGAAAGTCAAAACAACCGCAACATTCTAAGTGGAAAAACTAAGAAGACGCAAATCTTCCTAGCATATTCTAGAAGCCGAGAAAGCTGCCCTACAACTACGAAAGTGTGGAGTAAACCGTCTAGCCATTTCATCGTGCCTAACGCGCAAACGAGAACGGCTGACAGGGGGGGGGGGAGATCTCATGCATGGTTGCTATTTGCGTGAGATATTTAAGAATTGCGCAAGTGACGTTCAGAATTATGAGATCGAATCGTTAGTAAGAAAAGAAATCGAACTGAATCAATTCAGATTAGATCGCGTGAGATGAAGTCGGGTGTGATGGAGTGGGATTTAGCCGTGTTGGATTCAACAGGATCAGAAGAAATACGATTGAATCTTTTTTTGAAAAGGTGAATACGCTTGGATTAATTCCAACTAATTAAGCAATATTTTCTTTTTGAGCAACAAAGGAACTCTTACATGATGTTCGAAACAAAAGGGTTATTAAAAACCGAGAAACTAGTCGAGTGCAAGCTTTCTATCTCTAACTCTAGCTGAATGGACCCAATAGGAACAGACTGAGTAGTTTAGAAAGGAACAGGATCATGTCATGACAAATTGCAGAGGTTAAGATATGCAAATAATGTTAATATTCAAATAAAAAAAATTGGTGAATTGCAAAGCTTCATACCACAGTTGTAGTGTCGTAGAAGGTGCCCTACAATCACAAGAGTGTGCTGTAAACCATGCAGCATTTTGGCAGCAAACGCGAAAAAAGGGACCGCTTACGGAGTGGGAGGTCGAATGTGTTGCCAAAGCAATGAAGAGAGTTTTAAAGCGCATCCATCGGGCATTTTGAGAAATACGATGATGGAACGTATTGAATATTTTCCAGACGGCTTGAATTGGATATACAATTCAATATTGCATTCAATTTTCAATCCATATGTGTTTCATTCAATAACGTGTTGACGCAATACGAGAGATCTAGTACCTTATTTTATTGAATATCCAATTCAATTTTAAATTCAATATTCAATCAATATTGCATATTAAGTTTTAGCTTAAATATTAACTATGCAATATTCAATTTTTGATAAAATCGACTCAATTTAACCCTTCTCGACAAAATTCTATTCAATTTTGTCGAAAATTGAAGAGGATATTATCGTGACGGATTAAATTGTTTCCAGTTTATTTATTATTACAAGTTGTAAAAATACAAATAATGTAAAATAACATTATTTCGCAGAGGACGAAGTCCTGTACGCGAAACTGCAATGACTAACCATAGATTGGTAGTCTTAAAGTTATTGTTTATGATTATTATTAAAAGAAAAGAAAATAACTATTTTTTATGAATATTAATTTTAATATTCTTTTAATCTGATAACATTGAGAGTGATAATTGGGATCGTATCCTAGGAAAGGAACGGACTTTCATATAGTACAGACTCGAATAGAATCCTGACCAGGAGGATGAAAAAATAAGAAAGTAAGGGAACGTCGATAGTCAAAGCGAAAAATATTAGTGACGTGCAAATCTGCCTACCGCTGCTCTAGCATCCGGGAAAGATGCCCTATAATTACGAAAGTGCGCCGTAGATCGCACAGCCTTTTCCCGGTTGCTAACGCGTAAACGGGGAGTGCTTACAGGGTGGGCGGTCTAATGTGTTGCCGCAATAGCGGAGAGAGGAGAGTTTTAGATTGCGCGCGAAGGCGCGATCAGGAATCTAATGATGGGACGTTCATTTTAATTTTACCCCACTGATTAAATTGGGTTGAAGTGTTGTGGGATGCAATTGAATTGATCAGATCGAATAAGATGCAATTGACTTCTGAAGGATCATTCCAGGATGGATTCATTCAGATAATATAAAGGAAAAGAATGTAGATATGAAAAGCGGGAATATTTGTGAGGTGCAAATGTGCCTAGCAGGCTCTTGTATCCGCAAAAGATGCCCTATAATTACAAGAGCGCGCCGTAAACCGTGCACCCTTTTCCTCGCCGCTAACACGCAAACAGGGCCGGCTTACGGGGGGGGGTCTAATGTGTTGCCGCAATAACGGAAGAGTTTTAGCGCGCGCGCACGCGGCACGGCGCGGCGTTCGGGAATTACGTGAGTGCCTCGCGCGGCAGGCGGCGGAAGTAGTTGCGCCAACGGCCGTGGGGGAGGGGGGCGCTGAAAGCCCAAGCACCAGGGAATAGCGCCGCACCCGTTCAAGAGTTTTCAAACGCTCATCGCTTTGTGGGAATGGGTTGAGTTCGTATTGTTTGGTATTGTTTGTCATGTCAAAGAGGCAGATTACTCAGGAGTTGTCAGAGCCAACAGATTTCACACATTGCAATGAGTAATTGATTTATTGTAACACTTTTTTGTAACCAAATGTAATTATAAGTATAAAATAACTTGTCAAATGTAATAATGACAGTAATACGAAATTATTATTTGCTTGTTCTTCATAACATATTTATTTTTTGCAGAACAACGTAAAATTCAATCACGATAGTAAGTCAGGTTTTTTCTGTGAAATTACAAATTATATACTTTCAAACCTATCACATATGTAGATGTGTTCATTCACATATTATCTATATGCATATATCACCAAATTGATACTACAAAATTGTACTCGTTGATAGGACTTTAGCATAAACCGAAATAATGACATGTGAGAAAATCATTGAAGTTTTAAACGAAAAACTGTTAAGTTATTTTCTAAGATTCAAGAGATCAAGAAATAGTATCATATTTTTTACGTATTCCGTGATTCCGTACGTATTACGTGATTCTCATAGTGTAATTTTTCTAATTACTAAATTATTAGTAATTAGATAATTTTGGCCGATTCCTCAATTTAGGTAAATGATTAGATAAATGATACAAGCACTATTAGGTACATGATACAAATTATTGTAAAACGATAATTTATATTATATAGGTAAATAACACCACGTCATGCTCGAACACAAGTTTTCAATCTCTGCTTTTGTAGAGGGGCGGAGAGGGTATGGGTGATGCAAAGGGGGACAGAACTGGGATTGTAAATTAAATTATTTATATTCTGTCAGTACAGACAGAATTAATTATTCTTCGTTTCGAAATATTATAATAAATGAATATCAGAAAACGACCGGCCATTTCGATTAGCTTGCAGAAAAAAAGACGAGGTTGTGCCACAATTTACAAGAGCGAGGGGATCTGAGAAGTACTAAAATAAAAATACTTGAGCATAATATGTAGAAATGCTTTGATTAATTATGAAGAGATAAATATATTCCTATCGTCACTATAAGAAGAAAGTCAATTCAAATAAGTCGATCACTTTGGGTTTTCTGTCTGCCAAAGAATATATGTAGAAATCCCGATGATTCAAAATTTTTATTTGGTTTTCCGATTGAACAGACTAATGTACTCCGTGAAATGTGTTTCCTCGTAACTGTTGATTTTCTAATTTTTTCATTACTAAAGTCTTTACAGCTTCTCAATATTACAGGCCTCTAAACAGCATTCACAGGTATTTTTATTCATACTGCTCTGATATTAAGAGTGTTCAATGTGTGTTTCAGTTACTAGTTCTGCTTGGTCTGTTCATATCATCCCCACGCATGTGCCAGATATGATGTCTCTCCAGGTCCGCGTTGCTGCCTCATCAGAATTAGCATAATCGTGGACTTGCTGTGAGGAGCATTCTGGGACGAGATTCTTCAAATGATTAGCCCTTAAACCCCCTTTACCCGAAGTATTTATTCACACTGCTCTGATATCAACCGCATTCTTTGTCTGTTCCTGTTATTTGCACAATTTCATCTGTTCATATCATCCCCCCACATGTGTCACATATTGTGTGTCTCTCCAGGTCGGCGTTGCTGCCTCACCAGCATTAGCATAACCGCGGCCTCGGCGGCGTGAGGAGCATTCTCGTGTGGACCGCTGCGTGCTCGGGGCGAGACGCGGTTGCGGCCGGCGCTGGGAGCGAATTGAGGTTATGAGAGCGACCCGGCGCTTCAGGAGCGAGTTGTAGCCGACCTCACTGCAAGTGCTGCGAGCGTGTAAAAGCAGCTTACGGCGGGCAGAAGCTAAAGCTAATAGAGGGGTCAGAGGTGCGAACGCAGATAGGTCACGTGCACAAGATGAATATTACGACGCATATGTGGTTAAATGTTGTAAGGTTATGTTTTGCTCTACTGTAGTAATGATTAGTGAGATAACAGACCTTCCAGGTTTCATTGATTCTGAAGGTGCTTTAGTTGATTACTTAGGTTTTCAACATGGTGTTTTCCTAAAATCTGTTATAAAATTGGCTTTTGTACAGTTTTACTGCTCAGTCATGAAGTAAATTTCATCTGACATGACATATTAAACAAACACAAGTCATTTGTCTACAATTAGAATCATCAGAATATTATTTATGGAAGATAATTAATAAAAAAGTGTAAGAACGAATGCCGACAGTACAATTTACGATAAAATGAACTTCAATATAAGATATGGTACGCTATGATTAAAAACGTAACTAATGATTTACGTTTTTAATCATTTGAATGACAAAGGTAATTTTGACTAATTTTTTATATCTGGTTTAAAACTTATTAGTGCATTTCAAAGAGTATTTGTGAAATTTTGGGAATAGTAAAAAAGTCGTTTGGTCACAAAAATTTTGACAACTGTATTATTCGGGGATATTGATTATTGAAAACTGAGAACATACAAGATAGGTAAGAAAAATTCCCGAAAAGATAGACGCATGACGTCAAAGAGTTAACGGGTTCAAGAGATTAAAATGAAGCTCAAGATAATAAAATACCCATCAAAATCAGATTCAACTTCGCATTGTTTCTTGTTCGGCCAGGTCGATCCGGGAACATCAATTTTAAAGAAAACAGACTGAACGATTTGGGGCATAGACTGAACGACGGACAGACATTTTGCCGTCAAACAATTTTTCATTATCAAGAACCCAAAACTCGTGGATTTTTTTACATAAGGGGTTAGAGGAAGTAAAGTATCTCATATAGCAACAAGATATATCTAAGGTTTCGATAGCACAGCCTCACAATTTGAGTTTTTCTTACGAGAAATGTCCACTTTCCGGAGCTGCATTGTAATACTTTCGTTTTACCACATAAGTACGTAATGTGACAAGAAAGTAAGAAAAGAAAATGAAAGAAAAGATGTTATCATAATGCAAATTATTTGAAAAATTCAAACAATTAGCCATTTCATAAAAAGTAATAATTGTTTGTATTCGTTGAGTTCACCCTGCGTTCACTAGATGCCTCCTCCAACGCGACTCTTTTCCACTCTTCGAAGTGCCTGTTTCCAGGAGGCCGAGTGTCTCTAACAATGTTACTCGTAACAATGACCTCCAGGAAGGGAGCATAGCGACCGGGAGAACCATTGTTATCACCGACCAACACTCGGGACCCAGCTGCCGGGCAATTAGACGCTGTTTTGTGAGACCTCTTCCGGGTGAGAAGGGCACTACGTGGCCGGCGGGCACTTGAGCGGCTTTTCCACGCACTCGCTGGCCCGAGGACGTTTTGTTCCGGGCTCTACCCCCACCCCCGGACTGTACTTTGCGGGTGGGGTGGGGGGCTGTTGGGGGCGAAGTTATGGTAGGAATGTGAATGCAGCAGGAACATTGATATGGGAAACGCGGTGGTGGAGGAGACGGAGCTGGGAAGAGATGGGCATGAAGGGGTCTTCAAAGTGTTTACGATCTACGCAAGTACCAAGCAACTATGACAATTCAATCAAACTTAGAAACTATGACGGCACTAGTAATAGAAGTATTTAATATAAAATGACGTCTTTAGAATGTCTTCCCTGTTGTACCCTGCTAAGTGATTTCAACGCAATACGCTTTAAAATTGAATACTTCCTTTCATTTTGCGAATGTTATGTTACATTCATTGTATTAGCGGCAGAAGCAATAGAGTAAAACACTGCATTTGCAAATATCCTTTCTTAGTTGCTCGGTCCTCTTTTGTTATTTCTTGTTCTTTTCTTATTAATTTTTACTTTCTCGCGCTTAAGAAGGAACTTCTTAAGATGAAAAAGTTAAGTAATGCTGCGCGGAAAAACTGCGAATTTTTGGCAGAAAAAAACTTATAACGGGGCCCTGGTAACGAAAATGTGTTACTAAATTTAGAAAAAAAATCTTCTAATACGTGGTGCAGCCAGAATTCATGTTTTATGGCTCCTTAATACCTAAAAATCGATTCACGGCAAAACGTATGTCCGTCAATCTGTCTGTCCGGACAGGGTGGGAAGGAGTCGGCGGTGAAGGGAGAGGCAAACAGAGTGAAGAGAGGGGGCAGAGAGGGGAGAGATGGACGGGGAAGAGAGAGGTGGAGAGTGGTGGGCGAGGAATGGAGGGGAGAGGCGGGCGGGCGTGTAGAATAGTGGAGGAGCGTGTAGAATGTGTCAGGGAGGAAGGGCACGATGGATAGGTAAGGGTTGGGGGCAGGGAGGGGGAAGGTTGGAGGATGGGTAGGTAGTGGGGAGGAGCAGAAGAATGGGAAGGGGAATGTAGGGATGGTGAAGTGAAGGGGTGGGAAATGGAACTGAAGGGAGGGAAAGGAAGAAGAGGGGACGGAAAGCAAGAAGTGGGAAGTGAAGGAGAGAAGTTGGGGGATTAAGAAGGGGTGGGGAGGTGTGGGAAGCGGCAGTCTGAAATGCGGGACAAGCAGTGCTGGCAAAGCAGGCGGGGCGAGGGCATAAACCCTGCCATTACACTTTATTAATACATTCTTTTGACTATTCCACTCATGAAATTAAAACCAATAGGATTTATCTCTACATACAAAAAGCCCCCATAGGGGCGGTGTAATTAAAAAATATCGATTTTTCTTACCGTTTCTCCCTACTGGCCAATCAGAAACTGCGTCTCATCTACGTATATTGGGAGGCGGTATACATCGATCGCTCTGTCGAAGTCCAATAACCCGCGTATGTACTGGAACATAACCTCTTTGATTATGACATACCTTCCAGTTATTTGCAATATTTGACGCATTTTGGACATCTATTGGACGTAATTTGATTCGTGGAATAGTCCTATTAAATACCACTCGAGCTTTGGAAATTCTCACATATAGTGCGATTTTTATAACTCTGCCCCTCACGCCCCTATGGCCACGATGGAATATCACACGGCATTTCGCGTATTTCTGGCTCATTCCACTTGATATCTCATGATCGCAAACACTTCTTGATATGGTCGCGACCATGCGATACCTAGCCGCACGACTGAGAAAGATGCGAAATACCGTGACATGTTCCATCGTGAGGAGGGACAAAAATCGCACCATAAATTCAATCCTCGCTTCGCGACTCGAGGATTCACCGACAAAGCACTCGTAAAATTACCAATGATAAGCACATGCCCGGCTAACGTCCCCCGTGAATCCGGAGCGCCTGCCGGGGCCGTCGGCCGTGGACGCGCGCGCCCGGGCGAGGCCGTGCGGGAGGGCGGGCAGCGCGCTCAAAGGGCGCAGGGCTGCCAATAGGGCCCCGCAAAGGGCGCCGGGGCCGGGGGGGAGGCGATCGGCTGCGGAGACACAACAGCTGGCGGAGTGGGCGCCGCGATAGAGGAGTATCGCCTGGTCGCCGTGATTAACGACCGGAACCCCTTTTGATCGCGGGCGGGGTGGTCAGCGGACGTCTTATCGCTTTGGCCCCATACTCACCACGTGACCGAGCTGACCATTGTTGTGGATTTACGGAGATCAGACACGACAAGTCAATCACAAAGAATTTTTGTTGTAAATATTTAATTGTAAAAATTGTTAATTTTTATTGTAAAAATATACATTAAAGTAGCGTGAACAGATGATAGTACATTATTCATTGTGATTCATTATATTCAACCTTCTATTTTAACACGTCACACATTAATTTCCATGACTTATAAGTTATAATGCGATAATATCAAATATTTATGCCAATCGAAGGCGCACGAAACTGAGTTTGTAGCTCCTATTCAATGTGACTTAAGACCTAAATCCCCTTTGGTCGTGGACAGGGTGGGCAGCTGACGTCTAATTTATTTGGCCCCATACTCGCCACGTGAGCGCACTCCACTGTTGTTGATTTACGAAGATCTTCCGCGACAAGCCAATCGCAATGACTTTTATTATAAGTAGATCACATTTAATTAGCCATCACAGCGTATCATATACATGTAATTAAAACCAAAGCAATTGAAAGTTTTAATATTTATTAAAACATTAGTACTGAAAATAAAGTTTTGGAAACTTTTTGTCATCTTCAGTGGTTACTCAAGCAACATGAATCAAAATAACGGCTAAGCAATGTGCTGGAAACAGCTTTGAGGCCGCTATTTTATGAACTTTTGTACTCATGTTTTATTAAAAATTAAAACTTTGACTTGTTGTGATTTGATTATTTCTTATTACATTTTCTGAAGTGCCACACTCGTAACCAAATTTATACGTAATTCATTCTTTTCAACTTTCCATTCTAACTCAAAATATTATTTATCATTCCTTAGAACGAAAAGTTATCTAATGTGTCCGTTAATCAGAGGCGTGTGAAAGGAGTTTTTTGCCCCTCGGTCACTGTGACTAAAGCCCAAAATCACTTTTGATATGGAGCGGCGTCGGCTGTAGTCATCGTATCGCTTATGCTCCTGATTTCCACACATGATCGCTTATATTGTAGATTTACTACAGTCCAGTGCCTTAAGTCTCTAAACCCCAAAGAAATCTTATAGTAAATATATATTAGAAATTCTAACGTGCGTTGAAGTTGAAAGAAAACTATGCACCTTCCGGACAAGTGAAAGGGTCTATGGCTTTACTATGAACCCAGAAACTTAGAAATATTAAAAAAAGTTCGTTTTCGACTAACAAATGGAAATACTTTATTAAGTTCTCCTGTTTATTATCTATACTTCTCGAATCCCCCGAATTTTTACAATCAATGCTTACGATACAGCGAGAGTCATGCGATAGCAAGTCTCCAAGGACGAGGTCCTGCTCTATTAAATATTTTTTGTTCTCGTTTTGCCTTAGGGAACAACTTTTCTAACGTCAGTTTTAAGTAAGGAACTATATTACTATGTGTATACTAAATTGTATACATTCATTTGTCTGTCTGTCCGTCTGTCTGTTAACACCCTCAGCACCTAAACCATACATATTTTTTTCAAATTGAAGAAACTCCTGTCGATTAGGCTCTGGTCGAATATATAATATATCGGATGGTGGGATGGGCGGTTGCTTAATAAATGATTGTGATAATTAAATACTGGGGCAGCGCCGAGTAAATCAGCTACTAAATTGTATGCCAAGAGAATGATCTGAGCGCACAATGGGTGCCAATATATACCATGTAATAGGCGGATATCGGATACACGCTCTGCCGAAACCCTTACCATCTGATGCGGAGAGACCGGCGGACGTACTATCTCACTGAGCCTCTGTTTACACGAAGCCGTGTCAATGTACCCATTGTTTCACGCAGCTGCAGAACAAGCCATTCGCATTGACAAAATTTTGTTTTCCATCAAACACATGCAGAAGGCATACAAAGCAGTAGAGATTCACAATTAAATTTGCGTGTTTACTTCCGACAAAAAATACTAAATATCGAATGTGTTTCTGAATGGTATTAAGTGAGTGCCGGATGTCGTATTCACTGTGAAATTATGAAACTTCTCATAAAACATGCACCATTTAATTCAGTGACAATAGCTGTATTCTTATTTGGTAAAATATGAATTTATGAGGACACATATAAGTATACTAAAAATGTTAGTGTTGTTTGACTTCATTCTATAGTACAGTCACAATAAGAATACTTAGGTGATGCTGGTTTCTAACTAGTCTTTTGAAGCCACGAGATTGCCATCGCACCTATCTAAAATCTTCGTTTACCAATACAGATTCTCCTTCAACAAAAAATGCATAAAAAACTCTAAAAGAAATCCAATATACTCAATGACAGGAGTTCGAATTTTTCGTAAGAAATGTGATATTTCTTATGGGAAGTGCTGTGATCGCCAGTAAATGCACGACTCGCGTAGCGAGGAATTGAATGGATAATTAAAATCACAGGAGTTAGGAAAAAGAGAAACAATACTCAAAATTGCTACCGTAATATGTGAAACTTACATTCAGTTCCGAGTTATCACTGCCTTCTGGAATAACGTATAATCATGTAACCATTTTAGTTTACAGTTTAATGCAGAAAATGATTTCATATGTTTCAATTTTATGGCAATAAAACTTTCAAGAAACAATTATAACAAAGTGTTAAAGAAAGAAACAAAAACTTTTAACAATTTTTAAAACTCTTACAATGAAGAGCGAAGACGTTAGTAACAAGCAAATTTACTTTGAAGGCAACATGATTAGCAAACTACACAAAACTAAGGCTGAAATTTCTTCAAAACACCTAAGACATTGTTGAAGTTCCAAATAAACACTAAAGAGCAAATCACACTACCTGACTTTTCACATCAAATCATAAAACTTCATCAACTTCATAAAAAATGAAGATTATATTTTAAAACTATGACTCCAATGCTGTGTAATTTTGAAACGCTTTTAAAAAACGAGTATATTGTAATGTTGTAAATATAAAAAAAATGTGTATATATATATATATATATATATATATATATATATTTTGTGACCGTACTTACCCTTATCGGTTTCATGGGTGCACGTATAAATTTTGTGATTGTTTATTTGGGGCACAGGGGTTCTTTGAGGGGGATACTTTAATCATCATTATCTGAGTTCAAAGAATTTATCATCACATGAACAGGATTTATTAAGAAAAAACATCTTCACATTAATAACATAATTTATATCATTGACCTGGTCGCAAATCCTTACTGAATACAGATTAAATGGTTCACACTATATATCTCCGACTATTCCTATCATCTTTACATTTATTATTTCCATTTATGTAACCTCCATTTCTCTGAAAACTACAAGCCATTCGTGAACCACTACAGACACTGTTGCTCTCCTTACTACTCAGTGAGCATCCTGAACCGGCATCTTATGTTCGATTACATACCTATTCTTGTTCATAATTATTGTTACTTATCTGCCTTCCACTACAGTCGTCTTCCACGCGGCGCGACCGCGTGCCCCGACTCGTTGCCGAGAGGTGACCTTGGCGCCAACGATGTTCTGCCTGCCCGCGCGTCGCCGACGACCCGTTCTCGTACATCGGCGTCGTCTCACCACAATTTCCTTTTCCACACGACGAATTTACTGGCTCAGCTCACACGGCTCCACCATGTAATCCCGCATCCGCACAGCTACACCGACTGCCACTGAACAGCATCGCCCACGTGTCCGTGGAATGTTCTTTTCTCTTTTCAAATTTCGTGATTATTCCTTCAAACACGTTTACCACAATCCTTATTCGCAATCATCATTAAGTCTATCACAATTCTCCTTCCTTTAACACCAGCCGTCCCGATTATTCTCGATTTATCCGTACATTACCACCTCGCTCTCTTGTCGCCATCACGCCTCTCTCCTCACTCACTGCTCGCTGCTCCACTCCCAACTGCCGCTTCCGCGCGGTCCGACCGATCAATCCCCCACCTTCCGGGCGCTCGTTCGCGGCACGGCCCGATTCGTTCCGCAACGATTCCTCAACCTGACGCGCCACATTTGAACGTTGTGGTGTGCCTAATATTTACGTTTTGACCAATACGGTAAAATATATATATATATATATATATATATATATATATATATATATATTCCAATTTTTCCCACTAATATACCCATTGAGAGCTTTAAGAAACAGCTTGTTCGGGCCCACAGCAAAGCAGAAATACGCATAATGTATTTATAGACTTCGCAAGGAAGAATTGGCTGATTTGTGAGCATTACAGGTGGGGCTGCGGCCGCCCGCCAGGATGCCCGCGCGCGCCGCGCCGCGCCGACGAAGTGCGTGGGCGCCCCCTCGCGCGCATCCCACGCGGCCCACGCCCGGCAACCGATCGCCTCACAGAAATCATTGTACACGAAACGATTCTCAAGTGCCGTAACGAGCCCTTTGTTCTAGAAGGCTCCAGAATCAGTTCAAACGCTAATCGGTGATAGGCGTTTGCGAAAAACGAAACGCATCCCACTCTAACCCTTCCAATGGGCAGGAAAATTTGGCGGCGCAACTGCCTCAGGGAGCGTATGTAGTGGTGGACCTCATGTGAATTCCACGTATGTGATTCGTGTCGCGGATCGCGGATGGCGACTGCCGCCATTTTTATTTGTTTAAAAAATGTAAACTTTCGTTACAGTGCGGGATGTTAAAATCGAATATCGCCGCGATACATACTTGGAGTAAGCGGGAGGAGGAACATCTCCGGAATTTGCGTCGCCGAAGTCCGATGACTGGGCAACGCGACTCAAGGGAAGTGTACTATATATTTTCACTAAATTCAACGGAAGTCTCCACTGTTCAAGGCCAGGCTTGTTATTAGTTAATAAGAGATGTGTTTAAGTATGAAAATGGCCAAGAAAGGAGAATGCGCATTTCTCGTGATAGCGTGAATGTGTATTGTAAATTATAGTGTATTGCAAATATTACAGTGTTTATTCTTTGGTTTATTTGTTTATGTTATTATTCCATGTCGTGTTGTTTATGTGTGAAAAGAAATAAGTACTTGTTAGTAATTTTTTGCGAAACCATAGCAAGAAAAAAAGCTAAAGTAACGTAATAAAACAGCAGCAAACACAAATGTTTTTGTTGTTTTTTTGAAAGGAAAACTGAGTTATTATTGTAGATTTGAGAAACTCCCGGTATTATTACAAATGATAGCAGGTCTCGATCCAGTATTGGACGACTTACACCAGCCTACGACCCTTATAAATTTTATGTATTCGGTCGCGTCCAAAATAAGAAAGTGAGATTAATTTTTCATTGAAGAATACCAATACGTAGTGTGGGCGTAAGGCCGAACGTGGACAATAGAATTATTAAATAGTAAAGTTGGGTCATAGTCCGTTTCATTGGCTAGCCCAACCTGAAGCAAATTAGTAGGTATTATATAAATATATATAAAGAGGAGTGGGCGCGGACGTTTCAATATATATATATATATATATATATATAGAGAGAGAGAGAGAGAGAGAGAGAGAGTGAGAGAGAGAGAGAAAGATTGGGAGAGTGCGAGAGACGACTGGGTTCGATTTGCTTTGTTATTCGGTGTCCCGCCGTTCTGCCACGGGTATGACATAATAACGTGCCTCTTCTTACGTCCTGGCCCATTCATGCGCGTGGGGGCGCCACTTGTCGCTATTACTACACGAGAGGAGCAGGCGCCGAGAAGTCCTCTTCAAAGCTATTTCAAGTGTTCGCGCCGCCTAAAACGCGCGCGCAGTTTAAAAAGTCGTCAAAGACAATTTCCGATAATTATAATAAAAAATATGCATTTTACCTCTTATATGAAACAAAATATTGTATTCTTTAATTATATTCAAGAGAAGATGTCGCAGGGAGAGATTCCTGCCTTCCCTCCTCTGAGAAACCGCCTCTGGGCCACGATTATTTTCTAATCAAGGAAAGCAGTTGTCTTAAGCCGTGATGTGAGTACCTATGGCATTTGAAATCCTATAAGTTGGTAAAACGACAGGAGTTTTGGGTTTTGCTTTTAAAACATAGATTGTTTTTAGATTTATCCTCTCTCTGAATATAATACGCCAAGGAAAAATAACGCGAAGGCAATTTATAAGAATCATAAGAAGCATCAGACAGATTTAAGATAAACAAATGTAAGTTTGCAGATTGTGACATGCAAAACGTTTTATTGCAAGACACAGTGTAATGAAGCATCACTAGGAAAATTTAACTCCAAGGTCCTAGATTTGTTATTTATATTTATTTCGTATTCTTAATAAATATCCACAATTAAACATTTCTGCGTTCATTGGAAATAAGTAAAAAGTTCGTACGTTGTTATTTTTGTATTGATTTCAATATTTCAATTCCATGATACCATGGATAAATGCTTTTTAACATGCAAAGACCACCAATGTAAATGGCGTTTAAAAATAGGGTTATGGGTTACTGTGTATTTTGAGATTACTCATTGTTTTGTTGCATTTTAATTAAGATTTTGGGGTGAAGGTAAAATTACAGTTTGCCGAAATAAACCTTACCGTGTTATTCAATATGTTTTGCAGATTATATTTTGTTTCTCAATAATATGAAATGTTTATATATAACAAGTATATTGTTACTGTTAGCTGTAACCTCGTCAACATTGCTGAAACGTAAATGAACCGAAATGTATCATCATGAAAACACAACATTTAAATGTCAGGTATACGGAGAACAGGGGAGTACGAATAAGTTCATGAAAGCAGGACGTAGAAGAACAACATTCAAAAGAGTAATTTTCATTCAAAAGAGTAATTGGAAGAGTAATTACGCTGGAAAACCAGTACCAAGTTCATGAAACCTCATTGTAATATTGTCATTGGTGTTTTTACTTTCTCGATACAAAGTGGAGAGAAAGTTATGTAATGCTGCGCAAAAAAAAGGCAAATTTCTGGTAGAAAAACGCTTATTGCAGGGTCCTGCTAAAGAAAAAAATTTGAGTACTTTTTGCGTGAAAATGTGGTAGAGAAAGTAGGTGCTGTTTTAACACCACTAGTAAGTTACCTTTTTACAAAATATTTTAAAGAATATGCAAGATATACGTGTAGGTACCTTTAAAACATTTTGAATAGTACTTAAATGAAAACAATGTTTACCTGTCTTTCTTTTCTAAATTTAGAGAATTTTACAGGGCAAATATTTTTAATTTTAATTTAATTTATTAATTTTGTTAAGATTGCTGTGCAACTGCATGGTTATAAGCGATCAAAAATCTTCTAGAATTTTGCATTGTAATAAAATTTACATTTTTTATTACATTTCATATCATTATCTTTTTTTAATTTAAAACTTTCGATTCGAAAAATAATCTAATTTTTTCACTAAATATTATACGATTCAGTCATGTACATCCCTAACGCTTCATTGCACCGGTCCTCACTCATTCCTTTGAATGTCTAATGATCTACAAAATATTCTAGTACATTATAAAAATGTGCTCAAAAAGTTGGGCACTCTGTACCTCGTAACAGCGGCCGTGGGTCAGTACAGCTGAAGTCCTAATACCTGATAATATCCTTCATGTCCTGCTAATATATTTTTAGTCTTCCTACAACTAAAATATCAAAGATAGTGATTTTCCCTAAATGAAATCTGGTCCTTAAAGATAGATTTTAAAATAAAGTCACGTACAATTTTTCGAAAATTTGAGTACTTTTCGCGTAATTTTGCGTTAATGTACAGGCGAGAAAGTACGTGCTGCTTTCAAACCACTATTTTTTTATTTACATTTGATTGTTTAAAATTCTGAAAACTCTTAAGAAATATTTTTATAAGTTTTGATTGTAAACAAGTTTCGGCGCCTCAGTTAAGTCGAGACGTGGAGCATGTTGCCCCAGCTACCCCCTTTTGGAACTCGCCTGTCAATCATTTGATTTATCGATTGCTTCTGGGCACGTCAGTTTCTGTGATCACTAAGTACCGTTCGTTTAGTGATCTCCTTTCGTTTAGTGTCTAACTGACATATCTCATTATTTTGACCAATACCCGTGAAACACGCAAATTAAATTTGTTTGACGCATACTTGATTGTAACTCCCTATTCTCCCTATCCAACAGTATTACGTTAATAGAGTATTGGGTCAATGATTTCTTTAAAATGGTTCAACATCCTCTTTTTTCTTGAACACACTACATAGAGACAAGATGCTTTGTCAAAATTAATACTCATTGAAGATACTTAAACGATATTTTATTTAAACACATCGCATTTCTTCGTTTATTTTTTAGAGAAATTGGTGTGATACAACTTTCTAACTCAAGGAATGTCATTCGCCAGAAACAGTAGCTAACCTGTCATCTTCTTCTCTCTTGTCTAACTTCGCCACAGTTTCTACGACGCTCGTTTATTTGTGCCGTCACCTCTTTACTTTCGTTCGTGACGTTTTCGCCTGTCGCCGCCGATATCGTCTCGAGGGTGTTTCGCACCTCCGCTCCCTCGCCGCCGCACCTGACCGCTCCGCTGCACGGTGTGGCGCCTCGAGTGGAGAGGGCCGTGGGGTGGGGAGGTTGGGAGGGGTGGGGGAAGGGTCCCTGCACTTTGCCGGGGCGCGCTCAATTGGGTTCCGCTCCGGATGGCCACGAGGACGCGATACCGGCGGCCGAACGCGCAGGTAAAAATTTGTTGGCCTTTCCCGCCTCAGACTCCCGAGTTTGCTGGGGCCTCCCGCACCTGCATGGGATGCTCTGGTGCGGTCTGAGATGGAACGGCGTGGGGTGGACTGGTTCACTCGTTTGGGTGACTGGACTGAAGCGAACCCTCGCGTTTCTGCAAAAATAATGCTCCAGATGACAAATATAAATTATCAATAAAAGTGTGAAAAATTAATCTTGGTCTTTCGGAGAAAATTGAAAAAAAGATATTCCGCACTCTTAGCCAAGGGTCAAGGATAATGCACAAAAAATAAGTTTAAGTTTGTGAAAACTTTATGTACACAGAACTCAATTTGAAAAAAATTCGTAAATAATTTTGTTGACAAATTATGAAATTCAGTGAAGAACCTTATGACTTAATGATACTAACAGAATTGTAACCTACTCCATATTCTTAAAAGCACGCTTTACACATTTGTGCATTTCGCATCTAGGACGCATGTTCACTAATTACGGAACAGTAAGGAACTCTTCTAGTTCGTAAAATTGAATATTATATTTCATTTTTAGAATATTTTATGAGGTTAGCTAAGCTCTTGAATATTTCCAACTATTCATAACACTTTTCAGAAATACTGATTTATAGAGGATGTGCAGAAATGACATATGTTCCCAAAGGGATTATCATTAGCTCCAAGGTGATGATAACATTAAAGAAAGTGGATTTCCGATAAATATATTTTTCTATAGCATTTGACATTATTTTTTATTATACTCATACAATTCATCCTCCGTTATTTTACTGGGTTATCAACGTTCTAAACCTTTTCAAATATATATTGGGTTGTATGACATAGCTACATCATAGAATCAATATTTGTCTCATATTTTCAAGGACCAAATTAAAAATGTCTCCTGTGAGCAACAGTCTTGTCGATTATCGTAAGTCATACGCAGCTTCACACGTATTTATTTATTTATTTATTTGTCAAAAAACAGTAAAAACTGTAAATGACGTGTGGGGAAAGATACCTATCTGCGCACATTTTCTTGAGGCCCAGAAAAAAAAGCAACTGCGAAAATAGAAAACGAAAAAATGAATTGATAAAATAATTAAAAAAATAAAAATATTTGAAAAATGTTTGTTCCCGACTTATAGGAAATCAATTTCAACGGTAAATGAACTGCAAGCAAAAGGAGTGCTCAACAAAACGTGCGCACAGTGAAGCTACATTTACGTCCAGAAGCAAAACAAGGGGCCATCTCAGCATTTGCTCAATGGATCAGGGAAACTGGACAAAAACCTGATCGAGATGGGGATGATTGACCCGGAAGCTGAAGTACATTACTTGTTACAGGCGTATTAAATATATTTTTAAAATATATACAATACAAACGTAAACTAATTCATTATATATCATTGTTTTGTTAAAATAACCATTATTTTTCTTTTTGACGATCAGTATAGTCTGTAATTGTATAGAAACAGTTTTGCAGCAGAAAAGATTTTACTTTTAACTTAAATTTGTGTACTGACTTTAATTGTTTAATGTCATCTGGCAATGCGTTGTAAAGTAACGTACATGTATTGTATGTTGATTTCTTGTACTCAGCTGTTGATACTGACACTTGATGGACGTGATTTCTACGGCGTGTGTTATAATTATAAATATCAATATTGCATGAAAATATGTTCCCTGTTGTGAGTATGAAAACGCTTTGTTTTTCCTGAGAAAATTTTCCATTCGTGAGTAGAAAAGACTCTCTAATATTTTTGAGAAAACTGACAAAAGAGAAATTGGCCGGTAATTTTGAATATCATTTTTGTTCCCTTTTTTAAAAAGTGGCTTAATTTTTGCTGTTTTGAAAAATCTTGAAATATTCCTGGACATAAAGAAGCATTGAAAATGTGAGTTAACGGATGTATAAAGGCAGGTGCAAAAGTTTTTAATAAACAATCCGGAAATTCATCTAAACCAGATGAATATTTATTTTTTAGTTTACTGACTATTCTGAGGATTTCGTTGGGAGAAATTTCGGAAATAAACATCGTATCGGAAATTTTTTGGGAAGTGTAAGATGTTGAATTTTGTGGTTTTAGTCCCTTCGTGAGATCAGACGCAATTATAGAAAAGTGTTTGTTGAAGAGATTGGCAACTTTTTCCGGATTACTCGTTTCTCTTTCACTATCCTTTAAAATAACATTCTCTACAAGGTATCGAGATGATGTGGTTGTATTTTTCACGATATCCCACATTGCTTTAGTTTTATTACTAGCGCTCAAAATGCCCTGACTATTTTTCATTATTTTTGCCTGAACTATTACTTTTCTTAAAATTCTTTTGTATTCTGGGAAGTATATATGGAAACCGGGTGATACTTTATGATATTTAGAAATAAAGTAAAGCGTACGTTTGTTTTTACACAATGTTCTAATTCCTTGTGTGATCCAAGTATTACTTTTGCTTGAAATGTTTAATTTTCTCTTTTTCAGAGGAAAGGACGCGTTAAAATGAATGGAGAAAAATGGACGCTGCTTGGAGAAAAATAAATTATATTTTTCTTTTGTGTCAACAGCGTTATAAACTGCGTCCCATGATTCCTTCATCAAGTAGTCCGTAAATAATTTTATATTAACTTTAGTGAGTGCTCTGCACATGCCTGAATTATTTATTGTGTCAGTGTTATTGTTCTTAGTAATTGTAAGAATTTGTGCATCGTGGTCACTGTAACCTATATTATTCGTTATTATTTCATATGTAGTTGTGGTTTTGTTCATTATAATTTGATCTAATGCTTTTTGTGATTTAAGTGTGTTCCGTGTAGGTACATTCACTGTAATATGTAAATGAAAAGAATGAAGTAAATTGAGAAACTGCTCATTTTCGTGGGATTCGCTCAGAAAATCAATATCATCATTTCATTACAAACGTACTGTTTTTATATTTGTGTTCTGCAAGAAAACTTATTTTCCATCACAATTGGAACTTAATGAAAATAATTTAGTAAAGTTTGCCAATTATTAAATTTAATTCATTTTTCAAATACTCTCACGAAGCAACATTTCTATTACTTATTAAAATCGATCAAGAAGGTATGGAACACGAAACTATTTACATAGGGTGTAGGGGTGGTGTTCCGAGCGAGCACTGAAGCTAATTATTATTCCCACTGGAATTTTTGTTAACGAGGCATTTCCTCTCATCTTGTAACTTCACGCTTCCTCGACCGCAGAAAAAAAACCTTCATTGCTTCCTTCTCCACTTCCTCTGGTGTTCCTTTCCGCAATGTTCTCATTTCAGGGCGAACTTCACATCCGTTTCCATTACTTCTGATCCCGCCCTGACCCATTCAGCCCCGCATCCCCTTTTTCTTCCTTTTGCAGCTGAGGCGCACTCTGTTTTACGGTTCGAATCTTCTGACACAGACACACACACACACACACACACACACACACACACACAAACACACACACACACACACACACACACACACACACACACACACACTGCCGCCCCGTCCATCCGTCCGCCCGCGCGCCTGATGTTACACTTGGGAGCCCCGGGTGCGGCCTCGCTCGCCTTTATACTCTGTGGAAAGCCGGATTCGGACCTCCGTTCCCCCTGCCCAGTCGGCGCCCCCGCCACCTCCTTAGGTCTGGTGGGGGCGGCCGCTCGAGCAGCCACTTCCGGCGCCAACCCCAGCGCCGCCCCCGTCTCCCTATTTTTGACCCAGCTTTTTAGTTGGGTCGAATTCAAAAATCGGCTTGAGAATTCTGGAGAGCCGACACTCTGATCGGTATTTCTCTGTGGATTTTCCTATAATACCGAACACCAGGACAATTCCTGAACAATGGGTCGCGCGCAATCTCCATTTCCTTGCTGTGTCTCCGCCATCGTTGCCATCACGTCATCACGACAGCGTCACCAATATAAAAGTGTTCTGTTTTTACCTCCGTACATGGACGTGGCGTGGACAATGGCATTCAGCAACGCTGTTAAATGCTCGGGTTTCGCAAACCATAATCCATTATCGGCATTATTCATCATGTAGTGTGAAGTACGAGCGAACACATTTCAAAACTTGTCATAGTAATTTTTCTCTACATAGATAACAACAAATTACTATTTCACATTACATGCCAAAAATTTATCTTTTCTCTAAATTACAATTAATAACAATAATGTGCCAGAGATTTAACAGACAGATTTTCTTCAAGTACACGAAGATACCAACTTCATCCAGCTGGTCACGAAAGAAAACCGATTAAGACAAGGGCGGCGGCCATCAAATCTTCATCTGATCTTCACAAACGATGAGCCAGGATTCTCAACGCCATCCATACATAGCCCTATCGGAACCAGCAATCACTATCGTTCTGACGATTGAAATGCAAATTGACCTGTACGGACATTCCGTTACACAGTGTACTCGGAGAAATTATTGGCGTGCAGATTTCGATGCAATTAGAAATGATCTTCGGCAAAATGTTTCTCACCAACATCCTGTTTCCGAAACAATTGAACACAACTGGCAGACCTTTAGCTCAAAGTTGACAAATACTTTGAGTACTCATTCTTCTCTACAAAACAAAATAATAAATAGAAGGAAAGCGTGGATCAACAAAAGAATACTACGGCTGATATGCAATAAGAAAAGAACCAGAGAAGAACCACCAATTCACAACACTTCTGCAACTATAAATCACTTTGCAACTACTTCACAAGAGAAATTCGCTCCTCCAGGCAAAAATACGAAGGATATATAGCACAGAAGAAAGGCAAACAACTGTACCCTTATATCTGTGGTCAAACACCCTCTTCTACAACTGCTCCAATGTTCTTACGCAGAGAAATACATCTGATCCACAGATCATTTGCGACACTTTAGTAAATGTATTCCAAAATTCCTCTTCTGTAGAACAGGATGGACCACTTCCACTCATCAACACTCCACCTTCTCAAGAAGATCTGGAGGACATTGACTTATAAGTCAGTGTCAAAGAATAGAAAAAACTTTAAAAATTTCTCAAAACTCTTGCAATGCTGCGATATCACTAAGTGAAAAGCACACTAACTAGGCGAGGCTGCATGATTGATACAGTAAAGAAAATGTGATTAGTATAAACATTGCAGAATGTATTGAAGCCTACGAGGCACAAATGAATAATTATTATAAACATATGTCTAGACTTTTCAAACCAGACCAGACCACACTGATAGTAAAACTGCTCCTCCTTTTTACACATCTGTCTAGTAGGGGGTCTAATTGCACACACAAAAATGCCCTTCGCAGATGGCAAATGTCCACGGGCTGGATTAGCTTCCAGCTCAGCTGTTCAGCAATTGCAGCTTGTCACTCCCTCTGCCGCCTTGTTGCCCACACTCTCCCCGCCGACCCCACCTCTGTCCAAGACGCCCCGAGATCTCTCCAGGCGAGTGGATGGGGGGGGCCAGCCGGGCTGGCGGGCGATGGGGAGAGAGGGGCGGCGACGGTAGTGGTGGCGGCGGCGGCGGCGACGTCGTTGTCGTCGTCGTCGTCGACGGCGGCGGCGGCGGCAACAATGTGAGGTGGCCTGGCTTGAGACCGCGCACCTCCCGACGGACGAGGGCGCTCCATGCGTAGAGGCGCAGGGGAACAATGATTAATTCTTTAATTAATTATTTTTAAGTGAGACGCGTGAAATTTATGTTCGCACCCCCATAACACACTGGTGCAGCATGGAACTCCCATAATTTGGCGGGAAGACCACAAAGAGCGCCCAGCTGGGCGAAAGTCACTGCAACTTTATCTGCGCCGAGAAAATGTGCCAACAGTCAGCGACATCTATGAAATACTCCGAACCCTTGATTCCAGCTCTGCTGCTGGACCAGATCCCTCCTCTTCTACTGAGAGAATGTGGATCTAAAACTGCTCCAGACTTATATGAGATTTTTTGGCAATCTTTAGATTCCGATATACTACCAACTGACTGGAAAACTATGGACATTATTCCCATTTCAAGAAAGGAAGTAAATTAAATCCAGTCAACTACAGACCAATTAGTTTGACCAACACGACCTGTAAGATCCTGGAAAGGATCCTGGTCAACCAGATCCTTGAATTTGCACTGACAACTAATTGCATTCCACGGAATCAACATGGGTTTGTTCCTGGCAGCTCTATTAAGACAAATCTCCTGACCTCTCTCCGCTATTGGACTGATGCTCTGAACAATGGACTTCCAACCGATATAATGTACTTAGATTTCTCAAAGGCATTCGACAAAGTTCCTTACCGCAGGTTACTTCACAAGCTCGAGCACCTTGGAATTAGAGGCAAAGTTCTTCGATAAATATCCTTCTTACAAGACCTTAGTTACCAAGAGAAAATCCGTTCTCAAAAATCGTCTGTCAAAAGGATTACAAGTGAGGCTCCACAGGGCTCTGTTGTGAGTTCTGTTCTATTTATACTGTACGCTAATGATCTCCCTGTCAACAAGGCCTCCAATTTCATAATGTATGAAGATGATACCAAATTTTACTCTAACCCGTTAACTCATCATCGTCAGTTACAAGAAGACTTAGATGCCGTACAAGACTGGTTCACGACATGGATGATATCATTGAATGAGTCAAAGTGCACTGTATTGCACATAGGAAAAAATTATCCAAAATCACCATACTACTTTGGATCGACTATGCTAACAATCTCGAAAGTCACGAAGGATCTTGGTATCATGGTCGGTGATGACTTGAAATGAGAAACCCATGTCTCTTATATAGTAAAGAAAGCAAATAAGGCCATATATACTCTTAGAAAAGCTTTTAACTTGCTCAGAGCGGAATCTTTCACCTTTCTTTACAATACATATATCCTTCCGATAATAGAATTTGAGACTGCAATCTGGAACCCTCGTTACACTAAAGATATCAAGGCACTTGAAAGTATACAAGGGCAAGCGACATGCATACCCATCAATCTCAAACGTCTCCCGCACGAAGAAAAACTTGACAGATTCAAATTACCCTTACTCAGCGAGAGAAGAGTTCGTGCCGACATCATCGAAACCTACGAAATCATTAATGGATATTACAACGCCGATCTGCGAGTCATATTCCTCTTTACTACCAACACACATCTTAGAGGACACTCTATGAAGCTGATTAAGTCTAGACACAACCTGGTTCAACACAAAATCTTCCTGAGGAATAGAATAGTAGACGTGTGGAATCTCCTTCCCGAACCTGTAGTGACCGCATCCTCACTCAATCCTTTCAAAAACCTCTATAATCGCTTTGTAAATAGATGATCTCTACATAATTCATTCTATCTCAACTATGTTCAAGCCTCTACGTTTTTGCTTTGTGAATAGATAACTTAACTTTATTATTTCTCTACTGTAACTCGCTATACGCCAACTCCATATATTTTGTGATACAATGTTTTTCGATTAATCATTATATATTATATTTGCGCCGAATCAGGTTACCATCAGTGTTACTATTGCCGGTATTAATTACAAATAAATAAATAATAACAACCACAACCGGCCGGCCCCGTGGCACAGACGTTTGCGGCAGCCATTGTCTGCACTGAGGAGGCTGCAGGTTCGAGTCCTGCATAGGCATAGTCGTATTCGTGATTGCCTATTTACCCCTCATCATCATCATCAT